>JARVZY010011782.1:0-63214 GCA_030686995.1 Artemisia argyi
AACAAGTATTTTCGGTAAACAAGTATTTTCGGTAAACAAGTATTTTCCAGAAATCAAGTATTTCCCAGCAAAGGCATCGTAAATCCACTCAGTTACAAGTCCCGCCATAAGAGACTTGTGACCTATGTGTTTACAACCCACTGCCAAAAGTAATATGTTTAAGTAAACAAGTCATTTGCGGAACACGAGATTTTCATTAGCAAGACAATATAACAAATACCATGTCACAGCTAAAAATAAGGTATACAGTGCCTAAAGCTCATGACCCCGAAGCTCGACGTAATCGTATGCAATCAAGCATAAAATGCCCCAAGTAAGTGTTTGCCAGACACTCGGAAGTAATCCGAATGATATGCGTCCGTTTGACAGGTTGGCGCGACCAACTCGGACGGGGTGTCAACCCAAATAGATCTATCCACAGCATTCGCGCTCACACGCATGTAATTAACGGTTCATGATAAAGGGGACTTCAGTGGCAGTAATAGGTAACTCAGGCAAAGTAACAGTTTTGTATTTATATCCGCAAAAGCAAGAACTTGTTTTCATAAGAAAGTAATCAAGGATGGAATAAGTAATTCATAATGTATTCAAGTAATAAATCAAGTATTTCAACCATCCAGTAATGTTTGAGAAAACGAATCGCGTTCAAGTAAAACAAGCATTGAATTTAAATAGTAAGGAGCATGTATCTTCCCCCAAAACAGTTGTAAAACAAGTAAAAGTAGGGGTTATGAACTCACCTGGTGCAATAGCTACGATGACAACAATGAATACACAGAAATGAGGCACGATCTCTAACCGCAACCTAATACGAATGATATGATCTAATGTAAGAAATGAAATGACGCTACACATGCAAATACGTATGTTATCGATACCACTCGTTAGTTTTGAAAATAATGTTTATCGTCGAAAAATAAATTTTTGACGTCTCGTTAAGTTAATAACCACTTTTCAGGTAAATATATTGAAACGGTACTCCACGATCCTTGTTTGGTGATCTATCGGCAATTATAAGGTTTTCGTCGCAAAATATAACATTTTCATTACTTGAAAATATGCCCAAAATGGCCTCGCAAAACACGTCGCGAAATATTGTACGTTAATGGTTAGTGATGAAACTCGGCGTTTTTGAAAACCTTGTAACAATATCTTGAAGTCGTGTCATTTAACTTTTGGCGATACGGGTCTCGATCGATGAGAAAATCGACTCTTATTGTTGTTACTTGAAAATATTATGTTCAACACTTAGAAAATTTCATTATAGCAAAAGCTGTCAAAATATGTAGTTTATCGGGTATATAGATGAGGTCGTAGTTTATTCGTTATAAGTCTATTTGACGAACGGCCAATTGATTTGGAAAGTAGGCTAGGAGTACTTGATTTTACTTAACTACGGCTCGGACTCAAACTAATCCGATCATAAAGAAAAATAGCCGTGAAAGTGGTGTCTCGCAAAGACAGTTTTGCGGCAAAAATGGTAATACAAAAGCTGATGGAAAAATATATGTATCGTCGGATTTCAAACACTTGTATCTTTTTCGTTATAAGCCCGTTTTCTATGTTCTTTATATCCCCGCGAAGGTAATCAAGTATACTAATATATTTTTGATAAGTCGGGATGGCTAGATCAAGTTTTAGGCCTCGAAACAGTCCATGAAAATCGTGGGACAGCAAGGTATTTTTCAGAAAATAGTTTTCGTCGTTAAAATTGAAAATAGCATAACTTCTTCGTCGTAACTCGGATTTTATCCCCGTTTTCGGCCACGGCTTCGTTTCGGAATGTATTTTCTAAATCTTTGGTCTAAAGTTACCCAAAACCCACTGATCTTTCCAGATTTTACAAAAATGGACAGAACCTTTATATATTTGGTAAAAATCAATTTTTCTAGTTCAAGACTTGTTTAGATCTTAACCAAACTACCTCAAATCAACTCCACAAGTACCCAATCCTACCATACACCTTCTTAGGGTGTCATGGGTTCCTAAACATCACCAATCTTGGTGGATCTCATGAGATTACTAGTAAAAATTATAGATCTATGTTTATAATCAAAAATAAACAATAAGTGGTATGGATCATAGTAGATTTGCATGTTTTACCAACATATCTTGAAAATACATAAAAATATAAAGTAAATGAAAGTATGAAAAGATCAAAAGTAGTCTTGAAGCTTACTTGAATATTTG
This sequence comes from Artemisia argyi, assembly GCA_030686995.1. Classification (NCBI taxonomy): domain Eukaryota; kingdom Viridiplantae; phylum Streptophyta; class Magnoliopsida; order Asterales; family Asteraceae; genus Artemisia; species Artemisia argyi. Next base: position 2,191 of record JARVZY010011782.1, read on the forward strand.
AGGTGATTTTGAAGATGATTATGTTAAGAAACATAGGGTTTTTACCACAAAACCCCACTAGATCATGATTAGAACTTGATAAACACTTGATCTTGTAAAAATAATGGATCTTCTTGGTGTTTCTATGTTTGGCCGAAATTTGTAGAGAGAGGAGAAGGATGAGAGAGTTTTGCTAGATCTAAAAATTATAAGTGTTATGAGTAAAGATGTAGTAGTAGTAATATATATACATATATATATTTGCAAGACAAGATCCATGAAACATGGAGGAGGCATAGAGGAGGGGCGTGGGTTTGGTGATGGTTGTAAGGAAAATTTGACTTTTGGTGTAAGTATTGGTTAGATATTTTGTATTTTAGGTGTTACCGGGTACCGAGTTAACTAAAAATAAATCATGACGCGATGAAATAAAATATGACGAAGTTGTAAAAGTTGTAAAATATTATTCCTGATGATAATTGGGTGTTAAAATAATTATCGTGTTGAAATAACGCAAACCGACGGAGTTATAAGCTCCGACCGTGAAATATAGTAATTGATTTCAGAACACCGGGTAAATTAATAATATAATTTTTATATTATAATAATGAGTATGAAAATATGTTAGGATCGTAGTCGAGAGTATTGGTTATACATTAGTAGTAAAACTGAGTGGTAACGTTAATTACAAATTAAGCATACGTAAATGAAAATAATGCATATCCGTGTAGGGCCTAAAGTACTGATGATGTTACTGATGATATATATAGACTACTCCAGTCTATATGAAATGTCATAAATGAAGGATGCATGAATTCACAGCGAAACCACATTGGTTACGCGAATTTGAAGACTCGTAAACTCAGTTTACGATGAAATGAACGGCAATCGTGAATAGTGATTTCCTTCCGGAAATGAATAGTGTCACATGAATAGTAAAATTTTTGAACGCTTCTCGGAATCACAAACTGACTCCGAAAACGATGAATAGTAAAATGATGAATAGTGACCGGTGAATAGTAAATGATGAATAGTAACTGATGAATAGTGAATAGGAGAAATGTCCTGAAAATGCGGGTTGTTACAGTCTCACCCCCTTAAAAGGAACTTCGTCCCGAAGTTCAGTTTGTGTTGGTCTCTAGAGTGGTATTAGTTAAAAGATGATGATATAATCGTGTAAGCTACTGAGCTCTAACAAGGTTCAAGTCTGACGGCCACTAGGCCTAATCTGTCAGAAATCGTAAATGGTTCAGTGTATATCGGGTTTAACTTTACGAAGTTTTCTGAATGGTATTATGCCTTTCCTAGGCAGAACTTTCAACATAATCATACCACGAACTTGAAATTCTAGTGGTTTACCGCTTATTGATTCTTGATTTGTAGGAAATTCCTGGTTATTTCATGAATGCTTACGGGACTAGTGAGTTGAGCTTTTCCAAGTTTTGATCCGTCAATGGATGTTGACACTTCGACCATAGAGTGCTTCAAATGGTGTAGTCTCTACGCTCGCGTGATAACTATGGTTGCAACTGAATTTGGTTTATGGTAAATGGTTAATCCAACCATTTCTAGTGTCAATCACACCCGATTTGGGCATATCCCCCTATGTTTGAATCAATCTCAAGTTCTGACCATGGGTCTACAGATGATAGGTGGAGTGGTTCCAAAGGGATCTTAATGAAATCGCTAGGAGTTGAGGTGAATCAAATTCCTTTATTAGGAATAATTGAAATGGGTATCATGAATCTTGTTTTAAAAGACTTACAGGGTTAAATCCGTAAAAGGGTGTTGTTGAAAATGATAGATTAGGATAAGGTTGTGATCCTCCACAGGATGTCAGGAATTGAGTCTTTCTCCACCTACGGTGCTTAGTCTCTATTACTAAGATTTTCCCCAAGTTATAGGTCATCAACTCACAAACTCCTAAAGGTATAAGTGAGGTAATATAATCATTGATTTTCAAAGTTTGTTTTGAGATTGTGTGTTTTGTTCATAATCCTCCCTGAATAAATAAATTTATAATTTTTAAGCAAGCAGTTTTCTAAGTAACGTTTTCTCGAGGTTTCAAAATTTAATAGTTATGCAAGACAGGACTATTTCCAACATAAGGTGGATGATATGGTTTACCAAAAGATCGATGTTTAAAATTTTGTAACATTCAATAGTTTTAAAAAAATTAGCCAAAAGGAATTTGCTTGTCAAAATAAGTGCATCAGAAAAAGTATTTCTTACAAGATATATGTTTTGTATAACGGTAGTTTTGGAGAAAATCCATTTAAAAATGAAAATATTAAGAGGATAAAATAGCCAGGTATGTATGTATGCACAAATGCATAGGTGTCTAACATGTTTGAATAAAGGCTATTGGTGAGGTCATGTTCAATTTATAGTCTGGGTTAAGAGGTTGGATTTATCTCTATGGTGTTGCTTAGTGAGCACTCGTATCTAAATGAATCTTGTAATTTAGTCAAGCCAATACTTTCTAGATGATAGAATTTTGGCGATCAGGCCAGTGATAGTGGTTCGAATTGTTTTGTGATATCCTGAGATTTCTATTGAGTTATGAATGATCTTAAGGTACCGAGGGATCATCCTCATAGAAGGTATGGAAAGTCTTTCTTAGGAAGGTCATTGATAATATCCACTTATCAATATAGGGAGTAGTGAGGGATGAGTGACATCGGAATCTATAGAGTGTTAGCTAATTCTTTGTATATATGGGGGTGGGGAAAAGAAATGATAGTGATGGTGAGAAGGGAAGAGACTGTGACAACTGCAACAAAATGAGATTGTGACAAAAGAAATACTGTGATATGAGTGTATTGTGCATAAATATGAAAGTTCATGAAATAAAATGACTAGCTGACATGCTTCCAATCGGTGGTTTACGAAGTGATGAAAAGTGCGAAGGTTCCAACAACGAGAGTATACACACACATGAATGAAACATTTGGAAATTGAGTAGGGGATTCAATCCTGACATAATCTTATTATAACCATTCTCAGTGTTGCAAAATTCATTTCTGAGTCAGACATAGGTGGTCAGCCTATATCTCACTATCCCGGGTTGAATATAAATGACCAGTCTATATTCCACCGAGGTTCCATGAATTTTGAAATACTCAGCTCAGTTATACTAATACCATGTCCTTCACAAATATCAAGACGTTCTGAAAGACAAAAGCAGGTGACCACACTCGAGGTCAAATGATGAAACTATGCAAGGAAAAACATAACGCGGTGACGTATATGATACGTGAACATGCTTATATGAAAGACAATTATAGTAATCAACTATGACAAATGATTATAGTATATCAGATAATGAGACACAAATCTCATCACCTAATTCAGCAACAAACCACAAATGAGGCTTCAGCTTGGCAGGCAGACACGTGACGGTCATAGGGTTAAGTTTTTGTAAAAGTAGCTATAGTCTAGGTTTTAAAAACACTTAGTTCACTATAGCCAAAGCTCTGATACCAATCTGTCACACCCCCAGGAATCGGGTCCAGCGGAAGCATACAAGCAGCTGGGGTGTAACTCAATTGGTATAACAACACAGGTTCAAAACGGGTTTTCACTTGAATTATTTAGAATAAAATAACTAAATCAAAATGTTGAATTTACATTTTTAAAAGTAGTGCGGAAGTAGGCCTTTAAAATAGTTTAAAACGGTCCCCATAAGAATATCAGAGTCTTCTATGACCATGCCATGCCCTGCCAAAACCTTCTGTAGTGTGCCATAGCTTAAAACCTGAAAATACATGCTAAAACGTCAACACGAGGTTGGTGAGTTCATAGATTTTAGTAATAAGTATTTTTCCCGTAATCAAGTATTTCCAGTAAACAAGTATTTTCGGTAAACAAGTATTTTCGGTAAACAAGTATTTTCCAGAAATCAAGTATTTCCCAGCAAAGGCATCGTAAATCCACTCAGTTACAAGTCCCGCCATAAGAGACTTGTGACCTATGTGTTTACAACCCACTGCCAAAAGTAATATGTTTAAGTAAACAAGTCATTTGCGGAACACGAGATTTTCATTAGCAAGACAATATAACAAATACCATGTCACAGCTAAAAATAAGGTATACAGTGCCTAAAGCTCATGACCCCGAAGCTCGACGTAATCGTATGCAATCAAGCATAAAATGCCCCAAGTAAGTGTTTGCCAGACACTCGGAAGTAATCCGAATGATATGCGTCCGTTTGACAGGTTGGCGCGACCAACTCGGACGGGGTGTCAACCCAAATAGATCTATCCACAGCATTCGCGCTCACACGCATGTAATTAACGGTTCATGATAAAGGGGACTTCAGTGGCAGTAATAGGTAACTCAGGCAAAGTAACAGTTTTGTATTTATATCCGCAAAAGCAAGAACTTGTTTTCATAAGAAAGTAATCAAGGATGGAATAAGTAATTCATAATGTATTCAAGTAATAAATCAAGTATTTCAACCATCCAGTAATGTTTGAGAAAACGAATCGCGTTCAAGTAAAACAAGCATTGAATTTAAATAGTAAGGAGCATGTATCTTCCCCCAAAACAGTTGTAAAACAAGTAAAAGTAGGGGTTATGAACTCACCTGGTGCAATAGCTACGATGACAACAATGAATACACAGAAATGAGGCACGATCTCTAACCGCAACCTAATACGAATGATATGATCTAATGTAAGAAATGAAATGACGCTACACATGCAAATACGTATGTTATCGATACCACTCGTTAGTTTTGAAAATAATGTTTATCGTCGAAAAATAAATTTTTGACGTCTCGTTAAGTTAATAACCACTTTTCAGGTAAATATATTGAAACGGTACTCCACGATCCTTGTTTGGTGATCTATCGGCAATTATAAGGTTTTCGTCGCAAAATATAACATTTTCATTACTTGAAAATATGCCCAAAATGGCCTCGCAAAACACGTCGCGAAATATTGTACGTTAATGGTTAGTGATGAAACTCGGCGTTTTTGAAAACCTTGTAACAATATCTTGAAGTCGTGTCATTTAACTTTTGGCGATACGGGTCTCGATCGATGAGAAAATCGACTCTTATTGTTGTTACTTGAAAATATTATGTTCAACACTTAGAAAATTTCATTATAGCAAAAGCTGTCAAAATATGTAGTTTATCGGGTATATAGATGAGGTCGTAGTTTATTCGTTATAAGTCTATTTGACGAACGGCCAATTGATTTGGAAAGTAGGCTAGGAGTACTTGATTTTACTTAACTACGGCTCGGACTCAAACTAATCCGATCATAAAGAAAAATAGCCGTGAAAGTGGTGTCTCGCAAAGACAGTTTTGCGGCAAAAATGGTAATACAAAAGCTGATGGAAAAATATATGTATCGTCGGATTTCAAACACTTGTATCTTTTTCGTTATAAGCCCGTTTTCTATGTTCTTTATATCCCCGCGAAGGTAATCAAGTATACTAATATATTTTTGATAAGTCGGGATGGCTAGATCAAGTTTTAGGCCTCGAAACAGTCCATGAAAATCGTGGGACAGCAAGGTATTTTTCAGAAAATAGTTTTCGTCGTTAAAATTGAAAATAGCATAACTTCTTCGTCGTAACTCGGATTTTATCCCCGTTTTCGGCCACGGCTTCGTTTCGGAATGTATTTTCTAAATCTTTGGTCTAAAGTTACCCAAAACCCACTGATCTTTCCAGATTTTACAAAAATGGACAGAACCTTTATATATTTGGTAAAAATCAATTTTTCTAGTTCAAGACTTGTTTAGATCTTAACCAAACTACCTCAAATCAACTCCACAAGTACCCAATCCTACCATACACCTTCTTAGGGTGTCATGGGTTCCTAAACATCACCAATCTTGGTGGATCTCATGAGATTACTAGTAAAAATTATAGATCTATGTTTATAATCAAAAATAAACAATAAGTGGTATGGATCATAGTAGATTTGCATGTTTTACCAACATATCTTGAAAATACATAAAAATATAAAGTAAATGAAAGTATGAAAAGATCAAAAGTAGTCTTGAAGCTTACTTGAATATTTGAGGTGATTTTGAAGATGATTATGTTAAGAAACATAGGGTTTTTACCACAAAACCCCACTAGATCATGATTAGAACTTGATAAACACTTGATCTTGTAAAAATAATGGATCTTCTTGGTGTTTCTATGTTTGGCCGAAATTTGTAGAGAGAGGAGAAGGATGAGAGAGTTTTGCTAGATCTAAAAATTATAAGTGTTATGAGTAAAGATGTAGTAGTAGTAATATATATACATATATATATTTGCAAGACAAGATCCATGAAACATGGAGGAGGCATAGAGGAGGGGCGTGGGTTTGGTGATGGTTGTAAGGAAAATTTGACTTTTGGTGTAAGTATTGGTTAGATATTTTGTATTTTAGGTGTTACCGGGTACCGAGTTAACTAAAAATAAATCATGACGCGATGAAATAAAATATGACGAAGTTGTAAAAGTTGTAAAATATTATTCCTGATGATAATTGGGTGTTAAAATAATTATCGTGTTGAAATAACGCAAACCGACGGAGTTATAAGCTCCGACCGTGAAATATAGTAATTGATTTCAGAACACCGGGTAAATTAATAATATAATTTTTATATTATAATAATGAGTATGAAAATATGTTAGGATCGTAGTCGAGAGTATTGGTTATACATTAGTAGTAAAACTGAGTGGTAACGTTAATTACAAATTAAGCATACGTAAATGAAAATAATGCATATCCGTGTAGGGCCTAAAGTACTGATGATGTTACTGATGATATATATAGACTACTCCAGTCTATATGAAATGTCATAAATGAAGGATGCATGAATTCACAGCGAAACCACATTGGTTACGCGAATTTGAAGACTCGTAAACTCAGTTTACGATGAAATGAACGGCAATCGTGAATAGTGATTTCCTTCCGGAAATGAATAGTGTCACATGAATAGTAAAATTTTTGAACGCTTCTCGGAATCACAAACTGACTCCGAAAACGATGAATAGTAAAATGATGAATAGTGACCGGTGAATAGTAAATGATGAATAGTAACTGATGAATAGTGAATAGGAGAAATGTCCTGAAAATGCGGGTTGTTACAGTCTCACCCCCTTAAAAGGAACTTCGTCCCGAAGTTCAGTTTGTGTTGGTCTCTAGAGTGGTATTAGTTAAAAGATGATGATATAATCGTGTAAGCTACTGAGCTCTAACAAGGTTCAAGTCTGACGGCCACTAGGCCTAATCTGTCAGAAATCGTAAATGGTTCAGTGTATATCGGGTTTAACTTTACGAAGTTTTCTGAATGGTATTATGCCTTTCCTAGGCAGAACTTTCAACATAATCATACCACGAACTTGAAATTCTAGTGGTTTACCGCTTATTGATTCTTGATTTGTAGGAAATTCCTGGTTATTTCATGAATGCTTACGGGACTAGTGAGTTGAGCTTTTCCAAGTTTTGATCCGTCAATGGATGTTGACACTTCGACCATAGAGTGCTTCAAATGGTGTAGTCTCTACGCTCGCGTGATAACTATGGTTGCAACTGAATTTGGTTTATGGTAAATGGTTAATCCAACCATTTCTAGTGTCAATCACACCCGATTTGGGCATATCCCCCTATGTTTGAATCAATCTCAAGTTCTGACCATGGGTCTACAGATGATAGGTGGAGTGGTTCCAAAGGGATCTTAATGAAATCGCTAGGAGTTGAGGTGAATCAAATTCCTTTATTAGGAATAATTGAAATGGGTATCATGAATCTTGTTTTAAAAGACTTACAGGGTTAAATCCGTAAAAGGGTGTTGTTGAAAATGATAGATTAGGATAAGGTTGTGATCCTCCACAGGATGTCAGGAATTGAGTCTTTCTCCACCTACGGTGCTTAGTCTCTATTACTAAGATTTTCCCCAAGTTATAGGTCATCAACTCACAAACTCCTAAAGGTATAAGTGAGGTAATATAATCATTGATTTTCAAAGTTTGTTTTGAGATTGTGTGTTTTGTTCATAATCCTCCCTGAATAAATAAATTTATAATTTTTAAGCAAGCAGTTTTCTAAGTAACGTTTTCTCGAGGTTTCAAAATTTAATAGTTATGCAAGACAGGACTATTTCCAACATAAGGTGGATGATATGGTTTACCAAAAGATCGATGTTTAAAATTTTGTAACATTCAATAGTTTTAAAAAAATTAGCCAAAAGGAATTTGCTTGTCAAAATAAGTGCATCAGAAAAAGTATTTCTTACAAGATATATGTTTTGTATAACGGTAGTTTTGGAGAAAATCCATTTAAAAATGAAAATATTAAGAGGATAAAATAGCCAGGTATGTATGTATGCACAAATGCATAGGTGTCTAACATGTTTGAATAAAGGCTATTGGTGAGGTCATGTTCAATTTATAGTCTGGGTTAAGAGGTTGGATTTATCTCTATGGTGTTGCTTAGTGAGCACTCGTATCTAAATGAATCTTGTAATTTAGTCAAGCCAATACTTTCTAGATGATAGAATTTTGGCGATCAGGCCAGTGATAGTGGTTCGAATTGTTTTGTGATATCCTGAGATTTCTATTGAGTTATGAATGATCTTAAGGTACCGAGGGATCATCCTCATAGAAGGTATGGAAAGTCTTTCCTAGGAAGGTCATTGATAATATCCACTTATCAATATAGGGAGTAGTGAGGGATGAGTGACATCGGAATCTATAGAGTGTTAGCTAATTCTTTGTATATATGGGGGTGGGGAAAAGAAATGATAGTGATGGTGAGAAGGGAAGAGACTGTGACAACTGCAACAAAATGAGATTGTGACAAAAGAAATACTGTGATATGAGTGTATTGTGCATAAATATGAAAGTTCATGAAATAAAATGACTAGCTGACATGCTTCCAATCGGTGGTTTACGAAGTGATGAAAAGTGCGAAGGTTCCAACAACGAGAGTATACACACACATGAATGAAACATTTGGAAATTGAGTAGGGGATTCAATCCTGACATAATCTTATTATAACCATTCTCAGTGTTGCAAAATTCATTTCTGAGTCAGACATAGGTGGTCAGCCTATATCTCACTATCCCGGGTTGAATATAAATGACCAGTCTATATTCCACCGAGGTTCCATGAATTTTGAAATACTCAGCTCAGTTATACTAATACCATGTCCTTCACAAATATCAAGACGTTCTGAAAGACAAAAGCAGGTGACCACACTCGAGGTCAAATGATGAAACTATGCAAGGAAAAACATAACGCGGTGACGTATATGATACGTGAACATGCTTATATGAAAGACAATTATAGTAATCAACTATGACAAATGATTATAGTATATCAGATAATGAGACACAAATCTCATCACCTAATTCAGCAACAAACCACAAATGAGGCTTCAGCTTGGCAGGCAGACACGTGACGGTCATAGGGTTAAGTTTTTGTAAAAGTAGCTATAGTCTAGGTTTTAAAAACACTTAGTTCACTATAGCCAAAGCTCTGATACCAATCTGTCACACCCCCAGGAATCGGGTCCAGCGGAAGCATACAAGCAGCTGGGGTGTAACTCAATTGGTATAACAACACAGGTTCAAAACGGGTTTTCACTTGAATTATTTAGAATAAAATAACTAAATCAAAATGTTGAATTTACATTTTTAAAAGTAGTGCGGAAGTAGGCCTTTAAAATAGTTTAAAACGGTCCCCATAAGAATATCAGAGTCTTCTATGACCATGCCATGCCCTGCCAAAACCTTCTGTAGTGTGCCATAGCTTAAAACCTGAAAATACATGCTAAAACGTCAACACGAGGTTGGTGAGTTCATAGATTTTAGTAATAAGTATTTTTCCCGTAATCAAGTATTTCCAGTAAACAAGTATTTTCGGTAAACAAGTATTTTCGGTAAACAAGTATTTTCCAGAAATCAAGTATTTCCCAGCAAAGGCATCGTAAATCCACTCAGTTACAAGTCCCGCCATAAGAGACTTGTGACCTATGTGTTTACAACCCACTGCCAAAAGTAATATGTTTAAGTAAACAAGTCATTTGCGGAACACGAGATTTTCATTAGCAAGACAATATAACAAATACCATGTCACAGCTAAAAATAAGGTATACAGTGCCTAAAGCTCATGACCCCGAAGCTCGACGTAATCGTATGCAATCAAGCATAAAATGCCCCAAGTAAGTGTTTGCCAGACACTCGGAAGTAATCCGAATGATATGCGTCCGTTTGACAGGTTGGCGCGACCAACTCGGACGGGGTGTCAACCCAAATAGATCTATCCACAGCATTCGCGCTCACACGCATGTAATTAACGGTTCATGATAAAGGGGACTTCAGTGGCAGTAATAGGTAACTCAGGCAAAGTAACAGTTTTGTATTTATATCCGCAAAAGCAAGAACTTGTTTTCATAAGAAAGTAATCAAGGATGGAATAAGTAATTCATAATGTATTCAAGTAATAAATCAAGTATTTCAACCATCCAGTAATGTTTGAGAAAACGAATCGCGTTCAAGTAAAACAAGCATTGAATTTAAATAGTAAGGAGCATGTATCTTCCCCCAAAACAGTTGTAAAACAAGTAAAAGTAGGGGTTATGAACTCACCTGGTGCAATAGCTACGATGACAACAATGAATACACAGAAATGAGGCACGATCTCTAACCGCAACCTAATACGAATGATATGATCTAATGTAAGAAATGAAATGACGCTACACATGCAAATACGTATGTTATCGATACCACTCGTTAGTTTTGAAAATAATGTTTATCGTCGAAAAATAAATTTTTGACGTCTCGTTAAGTTAATAACCACTTTTCAGGTAAATATATTGAAACGGTACTCCACGATCCTTGTTTGGTGATCTATCGGCAATTATAAGGTTTTCGTCGCAAAATATAACATTTTCATTACTTGAAAATATGCCCAAAATGGCCTCGCAAAACACGTCGCGAAATATTGTACGTTAATGGTTAGTGATGAAACTCGGCGTTTTTGAAAACCTTGTAACAATATCTTGAAGTCGTGTCATTTAACTTTTGGCGATACGGGTCTCGATCGATGAGAAAATCGACTCTTATTGTTGTTACTTGAAAATATTATGTTCAACACTTAGAAAATTTCATTATAGCAAAAGCTGTCAAAATATGTAGTTTATCGGGTATATAGATGAGGTCGTAGTTTATTCGTTATAAGTCTATTTGACGAACGGCCAATTGATTTGGAAAGTAGGCTAGGAGTACTTGATTTTACTTAACTACGGCTCGGACTCAAACTAATCCGATCATAAAGAAAAATAGCCGTGAAAGTGGTGTCTCGCAAAGACAGTTTTGCGGCAAAAATGGTAATACAAAAGCTGATGGAAAAATATATGTATCGTCGGATTTCAAACACTTGTATCTTTTTCGTTATAAGCCCGTTTTCTATGTTCTTTATATCCCCGCGAAGGTAATCAAGTATACTAATATATTTTTGATAAGTCGGGATGGCTAGATCAAGTTTTAGGCCTCGAAACAGTCCATGAAAATCGTGGGACAGCAAGGTATTTTTCAGAAAATAGTTTTCGTCGTTAAAATTGAAAATAGCATAACTTCTTCGTCGTAACTCGGATTTTATCCCCGTTTTCGGCCACGGCTTCGTTTCGGAATGTATTTTCTAAATCTTTGGTCTAAAGTTACCCAAAACCCACTGATCTTTCCAGATTTTACAAAAATGGACAGAACCTTTATATATTTGGTAAAAATCAATTTTTCTAGTTCAAGACTTGTTTAGATCTTAACCAAACTACCTCAAATCAACTCCACAAGTACCCAATCCTACCATACACCTTCTTAGGGTGTCATGGGTTCCTAAACATCACCAATCTTGGTGGATCTCATGAGATTACTAGTAAAAATTATAGATCTATGTTTATAATCAAAAATAAACAATAAGTGGTATGGATCATAGTAGATTTGCATGTTTTACCAACATATCTTGAAAATACATAAAAATATAAAGTAAATGAAAGTATGAAAAGATCAAAAGTAGTCTTGAAGCTTACTTGAATATTTGAGGTGATTTTGAAGATGATTATGTTAAGAAACATAGGGTTTTTACCACAAAACCCCACTAGATCATGATTAGAACTTGATAAACACTTGATCTTGTAAAAATAATGGATCTTCTTGGTGTTTCTATGTTTGGCCGAAATTTGTAGAGAGAGGAGAAGGATGAGAGAGTTTTGCTAGATCTAAAAATTATAAGTGTTATGAGTAAAGATGTAGTAGTAGTAATATATATACATATATATATTTGCAAGACAAGATCCATGAAACATGGAGGAGGCATAGAGGAGGGGCGTGGGTTTGGTGATGGTTGTAAGGAAAATTTGACTTTTGGTGTAAGTATTGGTTAGATATTTTGTATTTTAGGTGTTACCGGGTACCGAGTTAACTAAAAATAAATCATGACGCGATGAAATAAAATATGACGAAGTTGTAAAAGTTGTAAAATATTATTCCTGATGATAATTGGGTGTTAAAATAATTATCGTGTTGAAATAACGCAAACCGACGGAGTTATAAGCTCCGACCGTGAAATATAGTAATTGATTTCAGAACACCGGGTAAATTAATAATATAATTTTTATATTATAATAATGAGTATGAAAATATGTTAGGATCGTAGTCGAGAGTATTGGTTATACATTAGTAGTAAAACTGAGTGGTAACGTTAATTACAAATTAAGCATACGTAAATGAAAATAATGCATATCCGTGTAGGGCCTAAAGTACTGATGATGTTACTGATGATATATATAGACTACTCCAGTCTATATGAAATGTCATAAATGAAGGATGCATGAATTCACAGCGAAACCACATTGGTTACGCGAATTTGAAGACTCGTAAACTCAGTTTACGATGAAATGAACGGCAATCGTGAATAGTGATTTCCTTCCGGAAATGAATAGTGTCACATGAATAGTAAAATTTTTGAACGCTTCTCGGAATCACAAACTGACTCCGAAAACGATGAATAGTAAAATGATGAATAGTGACCGGTGAATAGTAAATGATGAATAGTAACTGATGAATAGTGAATAGGAGAAATGTCCTGAAAATGCGGGTTGTTACAATTATCTAAGACTTATTTGCTGGACTTTGAGGATTAATGAAAATGGTTATGTGTTAAACATTGAAGACTCAAGCAATTTTCGTTAGAATTCAGTCCTGAATTCAAGGTTAGTCTACATATTGTTTAGTTCTTAAAATTTATGAGTTTATGTTATGAAAATTTGGAGGTTTCGAGGAATTGAACCATACAATAACTTAAACCCGTGATGATGTTTTATGATATGTAAATAATGAAGTTATGTTGGGAATATGATTTGTTGAATTTTGATAGAAATTGTGTTTAAGGTGTTTAGCAGAAACTTATGCCATGATTATGTAACTAGTTATGGTGTCAAATAGAATGTTTGGCATGCACAAGGTCATAAAAGAGATAATGTTAGTGAATTTAGATAAAAACCCATATGAAAATTCCCCTAAATATGTTTACTAAGTTGTTAAGTTGAGGTTTAATTATAAAAGTGATAATTAGTTTATGCCGAGTTTTGATGGTTCTCGATAAGAATAAAATCGGGACAATAAGTTTTGCCGAACATGTGTCGTGTTAGAAAAATCGTAGTAAATCAACCGTTCATTTTGATGAGGTCAAAACCATTTTTAAAGTTCTTTGGGTGTACTTTCTAATGAAATTGTCTCAGGTCATATAAGTACTAAGTGGGTCAAATAAGCAAAATGCTACAGATTGTCTAGAATTCTGAAATGTTTTTTAGATAGAGTTTCATTGATGATGATATAATGTATAGATGTCATTGGTATGATTAATGATGCCATATATGATTATGTTATGATTAATAAATAGTTCCTAAGCATGCTAGAATGATCATGTGTTGTTTAGATGATCGTGGGAGCTCAGAAAACCTCAAGCTTAGTTTAGGGTGAGTTATCAAATCAGTAGCACGTTTCGTAGCACTATTATGCATAACTTGGATATGTTATGTTTAGCCGCATGTTTAAAAAAAGAATGTGAGATTATGATATATAGTAGAAGTATTGATGCTAGAAATGCCATTGGTGCTTAGAGAACACACCACTAGTCAAGTTACGGGTGCCTCCCTTTACCCAAAAAAAAAAAAAAAAACCGTTACGGTTGCCTAAGAGACGTGCCAGTAGCTATGTAGTGTGCCTAAGAGATGCACAAAGAGGAACTCCCACACATGGCATCCTTTGTGGAGAATCCGCACTTGAGGATCACTTATAAGCCTTTGTAAAAATGACAACTTCTGTGGAGAACTTGCACTCGAGTAGCACTTATAAGCCTTTGTGGAAATGGCATCTTATGAGGAGAATCCGCATTCGTGTAACATTTATAAGCCTTTGGGGAAATGACATTCTTCGTGTCAGACCCATGTTTGAAATCAGGGACGGATCTAGAGTGTTAATATGGGGGGCCGGTGCCCCCCATGGCTAGCCAAAAAAGTTGAAATTTTAGTGTAATTTTTTTAAAATTTTGACCTTTTTTCGAAAGTGACCCCCACTAAAAACTCAAATTGCCCCCACCCACACACTAAAACCTAACATTCAACGCTTTAAAGCCTTATAAATCATTTATCTCTAAGTAAAAATACTCGATTTATCATTACGATCTTATTTTTTTTCCACATTTTGTTGTTATGTTCAAAAATTTTTTTTTTGCCCCCCACATCCATTTTTCCTGGGTCCGTCACTGTTTGAAATATTACTTATGTCAGGTAAGAGGCCATATAAGAGTACTCGTCTGCTAGAGAATTCCTCATATAAGCAAGACAATTAAATATCGTATATTAAATAGATAATGTAATTAGATGATCAGTATATGTTAATCTCATGAATAGTCAATATGATTAGTAGTCGCATATTAATAGCATGACTAATAGTGTCATGTTAAAAGCAAGTTACTAGTTAGCATAATGTAGTAGAATTCAAAATTAATGCAGACACCATCAGTTTTATTATTCCTTCCGTCCCATTTTATAAGTCCATGTTTGAAAAGTCAAAGTCATTTTCCTTAGAATTTGACCGTAATTATTATGTTTTTCCTATTATATAATATTTGATGAAATGTATACCAATAAAAATACATTTAAAACACAAATCAATTTATATATTTTGTATGAAGTATTATATAACACACAAAAAAAATAATTACGGTTAAACTCTGAATAAAAAGACTTTGACTTTCAAACATGGACTTATAAAATGGGACGGAGGGAGTACTTAATATTTAGAGTCATTTTTCTTTATTAAATTAAAAGACAAATAGTTGTCATATGACTTAATGAATTCAGTATTTTTCATACTAAGTCAATTAAGTCGAATTAAAACATCACCTTAGTCATGTTTAATTGTGTTAGTTATTAGTATATGCCATGTTTAATATATTTCTGTACACTCACTAAGTCGTATGACTTACCGGTGTTAGTTTACATTTTTTAGGTAAATGAAGAAGGCGGGACTTGTAGATACTAGAAGATAAAAATGGAATTTTGAGGGAACGGATAATGCTAGTGCTAACATAATGAGCATTCTCATACTATCCTTTGATACTAGCTTGTAAATGCCCGAAACATTGTAGTATTTACTTTTCCAGTCATAGTATGCTTTTCGGTCAATATGTAAGTGTCAAGTTATGTTGTTTCGGTCAGTATGTAAGTGTCAAGTTGTGTTGTTATGGGTTTAATTTTGGGAGTGTTTGACATAACTCTCTAGTTTTACAAATTACGCTTCCGCTTGTTGTGTATATGAAGTTTATGTAAATAAATGATGTTTTATATGTATGAAATGTAATTCCAAAAAAGCTTTACGAAATGTGCAAGTGATGTTGTGGGAAAGCAAAAAATTTTCACAGAAAATTCAGGTCTTATCTGCAGTGCATACGGCGTATTCACCTTGTAAGGTGTATACGCCGTATAAGCCAAAATGTGTACGCCGTATAGGTCGGATAGTTAAAAGAAATTCTAGTGTCGTCGTTTTACCAACAGGATAGACGTTAGATAATGTTTTTCTTGTGTAAACTAAAGTATAATAACAAATAAATGGATGGAATTTTTTCCTATTCAAGGATGACGAGCATTTTTGACTTAGAATTAGGAGGATTTTTTGGGTTAATCCCGACATCATTTCCACCCATCCCCGGCAACTATCAACTTTACACACATAACGAAATTTAAACCTTGGATTTTTGGTAAAAATAATAAATGACCTTACCCACTAAGTCATTTGATGATGTCTTGAAATATGTTTAATATTGATTATCTTAAATTTCTAAACAATTTAGTAAATCAACATGTAAGTACACGAGGCGTTTGAATGTTGATAAATGATCTCGTATATTATACGTCTTGATTGTGGGTTCTACCATTTTGATATGTTAAGCATAATCTTGATTTTAACAATTATTTTACTCATATATCGTACTGATGATACACATTGTTTTTATAACAATCAATTAAAATATGATGTTTTACAAACTTCTTCGATTCCTTAGGGTGGTGGGAGTACCTGCGGTAAGGGGGATTGCGGTAGCCCTTACCGCACAAGCACACCGCCGCCTCCATTACCATACCGCACGGGATAAGGTTTTGAGTGAAGATCTCACGCACGGTAAGGAGGAGAAAGATCCGTTTTATAGCCGTTGGAAGAGAAGCGTGTGTGATTTTTATATAAAGAGGGAGATGGCCTTTGTTGGTCGGTTATCACAAAAACACAAACTCACAAAAAAAAAAAAAAAAAAAAAAAAAAAAAAAAAAAAAAAAAAAAAAAAAAAACCGATCAAAAACAAAAAAAAAAAACACACACCATACGCGATCAAAATTAAAATCAAGAATATGGAGCCTAGAAGAATAGGTTCGACTTTATTGTTAGACGACCCGTTTGAGTGGTCTAACGATAGTAGTCTTGAGTTTTTTGCTAACGCGATTGACGCAGATGAGGAGGAAGATACGGCAGGGTCGTCACGAATATCAGTAAAACGCGATCGGATCTCAGCTGCACAAACATTGCATCGTGACTATTTTTGTGAAGAACCAAGATACAACGATCAAACTTTTGAAGATAGTTATCGTATGCGTAAAAGTTTATTTTTGAAAATCACACATGATATTGAGTCTAGATTTGCGTATTTTCAAGAAGGTTACGATGCTAGAGCAAGAAAAAGTTTCACAGCCATACAAAAATGTTCGTCTGCCATTAAACAACTTGCAACTGGTAATCCACCGGATGAGTTTGACGAATATTTACAAATGGCTCAAAGAACGTCACGTGAATGCCTTCAATTTTTTTGTGACGCTGTTATTCAGATATACGGTCGAGTTTACCTACGTAGGCCAACAAGCCATGATATTGCATGTTTGTACGAAGCACACGAAGCTCGACATCACATTCCGGGTATGATCGGTAGCCTAGATTGCACACATTTCGATTGGAGGAATTGTCCAATCGAATTGAGTGGTCAATATAAAAGGGGTGATCATGAATACCCGACGATTATGATGGAGGCAGTGGCGTCTCAAGATTTGTGGATATGGCACGCGTACTTTGGACCGCCGGGTTCAAACAACGATGTGAATGTTGTGATGCAATCGCCGCTATTCCTCACCAAGCGTAATGGTACGGCACCTAAGTGCCCATTTGTTGTGAATGGCCATACGTACAAGCGTGGCTACTATCTAACCGATGGCATATATCCTACATGGTCTACTTTTGTAAAAGCCTTCAAATTTCCAACCGACCCGAAAGAGAAAAAATTCAAGAAAGTACAAGAGTCGGCTCAAAAAGATGTTGAACGGGTATTTGGTGCTCTCAAGGCTAGATGGGGTATACTGAGACGACCTTTACGGCCGTACACAGTACACAGAATTAGCAAACTAGTTTATGCGTGTGTGATATTGCACAACATGATTCTACATGACTCCGGTAACGCAATCTGCCCAGTTCATATTAGAGATCCTCCGATCGAACCGGTGTTTGACGAAGCAGCCTTGGACGAGATACGAAATGAGAACACACATTTTCATCTCCGATTTGATCTTATGGAGCATATTGACGCTCAACAATTACCATACCTCGAGGTGGACAAAGATTAGTTTTTTAGTATTATGAAATTTAGCATTTTCGTATTATGTAATGTTAGTTTATGTTTTTTAAAAATATTATGTAATGTTTATTTAATTTTAATGCAACTTTAATTTTTAATAAAGTTTAATAGAATTAAAAAAAAAAAAAAAAAAAAAAAAAAA
Organism: Artemisia argyi; assembly: GCA_030686995.1. Classification (NCBI taxonomy): domain Eukaryota; kingdom Viridiplantae; phylum Streptophyta; class Magnoliopsida; order Asterales; family Asteraceae; genus Artemisia; species Artemisia argyi. The sequence continues at coordinate 20,499 of JARVZY010011782.1, forward strand.
AAAAAAAAAAAAAAAGTGAGTGAAGGGTGAGTGAAGTGGCGCCTCCAAAAATGAAGTGAGTGAAGAGTGAGTGAAGGAAAAAGTAGGAAATGATGTGGCGCAAGGGGATTGGTTGGGAGTGAATGAAGGGAAGGGGGTGAGTGATGTACTCCCACCACCCTTAGTATTACACCACTAGCGCTAGATATGATTAATTATTGATGGACAAAAACCACTAAATAAACAAATAAGATGGATAAAATTAGGGATGGCACCCGTGGGTAATGGGTATGGGTACCTCTAACCCGTCACCCACCCACGTAGTTTTTTTCTCACCCATCACCCACCCGTCACCCACCAATGGGTACAAATTTCTACCCATGCCCTTACCCGCGGGTATTTGTTGCCCATGGGTAAACCCATGGGTTAGTGTTATGCAACAAAATTACAAAACGATGATATGAAAACTAACTATGAAACTGCATAATAAGATACCAATCAATTTTCCAAATATAACTTTGATTATTTGATCTTTCATGTTCTCTTTTTAGTCTTGAAACTCAAACAAACTTTTAGATTAATATGTTTTTTTTAGACTTGGTGGTAACTGTTAATGTATACCTGCAACATCATAAATATTTTAATTAGTATAATTAATTTTAACATGGGTTTATGGGTACACCTACGGGTATTTTGACGGGTATACCCGTGGGTATTTTAAATGGGTGTCATGGGTTTACCCGCGATGGGTATGCCTCACCCGTCACCCACCCGCCACCCACATATGGGTAAAGATTTTCACCCACGACCTACCCGTGGGTGAAAATTGACGCGTTTACCCACCCATTTATGGCGGGTACCCGCGGGTTGTGGGTTTTTCCTCGCCCATTGCCATCCCTAGATAAAATATTATACGTGGTCGTCGTTTAAATCATTATCATGCCAGTAATTAGTAGATAAAGACCGGTTCAGAAAGGGTAAAGCTTATCACTATTAGATGATTGATTAGTAGGCCAAGCTTGATATGTGAGGTTGGGTCTATTATGGTTTTTATGTGTTTACCGTTATAAATATTGTACGAATGAAACATATCATCTACTAGTTTTATCATTGTCCAACAAGGTATTAGAGACCAAACCCTAACCCTCACCTCAATAAAACACTGATCCCTAGAAACACCATCACTTACGCTCAGTTCTCAAGTTTTAAGTGAAGGGAAATGAAAAATAATTAGAAAGAGAAAAGAAAGGGAAAATGAAAGTAAGAGTTAGTTGTTCTGTTCTTGAGATAGAGGAAAGGAAAAGGAAAGTAATCATAATCACGTTCTTGAGTGGGAGGAAAAGGAAAATAACTTGATGAAATTACATATATGCCTTTTAGTTGTTAATGTAAAATATTTTAAAAAAGGTATATTAGTCTTTACACATTAACAATTTCTCTTTCTGTTCTCTTTCCGCTCAAAAATGGGAGGAAGATTTACTTAAGAAATATTCCTCCCTATTTCCTTTCCTCTTCAAATTCCTTTCTTAAAAAAAATTCAAGAACACAAAAAACTATTAATTTCCTTTCCTTTCCTCTTTCTTTCCAATTCGAGAACTGAGCGTTAAACCTTAATTATTTTCGTTACCGTCGACCCATCGCAAACATCAATATCCTACTTTGAATTATTATAGTTACTGTATTGTTCTTCAATTAATAATTGATACATTGGTTTGTCTTCGTGCATTAAATTCCTTCATAGTCAATACATATTTATTGGTTTGTGTTTGGTTTCTACACGTGTAGAAAACAAAAATGAAGATAACATTGGCTGCTTTGAGATCTAAAGCCATTTACTTTATTTTTGTTTCTGGTTATTGACGCAAGTAAAAAAAAATTACTTCGGTTTCTCCAGGTACATCGGTTCGTGACTTTCTGTTTTGAAGATTTGCTTTCACTTGCTGTTAGATGTCTTCATCGACAATTATTTCTTTGCTTTAATTTCTTGTTTATTAGCTTTTCTACTTCAGTTCGAGCTTTTGCGATTTCACCGCTCGAACTACGGGAATATTAGATGATAGATTAATAGGCCCAAGCCCGGTATGTAAGGTTAGGTCCATTAGGTTTTTTATGTGTTCACCTTTACAAATATTGTATGAATGAAACATATTACCTACGCGTTTTATCATTGTCTAACACATCCTTGCAAGCTACTTTTCTTCTATGGAGACACTAAATACCGACCAAATGCGCTAAAAATTAGTGTTTGTTTGCTTGAACGTCCACATAACACGATCTTGTAGTTTCATTTATCTACTACATATAAAAGAAAGAAACGTTTGTTTAAAACTTAAAAATTTATAAAATGATTAATATTGTTATAAAAGTCACTACAATCTATTAGGCTGGGCACTGGTGACCCGGGTCATCTCCTGCCACATCAGATTTCTCTCTTCGATAACCAGACATGATCAAGTTGCCACAGTCGATGACCGTTTTTTTTTTTTTTTTTTTTTTTTTTTTTTTTTTTTTTTATTATTATTTTTTTTAAGTTGTGTCTTTTTGTTTGTTTGTGTTTTGTGAAAATCGGTCTAACTTTCGACCGATAGTTTATATTTTTTGCTCCTCGACCGACATTTGACCAAAACACCACAATGGCCATGACCGACTTCAAAGTCGGTCACCCCTTGCCTTCGACCGACTTTTAACGTCCCAATGTAGATAGCCTTATATATTTAAATAATTAATTAAAGTCTAAAATTTTAATTCCTCACATAAGAGAATCCACAATGCACGGGTTTTTTCAAAAGTTTGGTACTATTTGAAAAAGTCATTTGTGTTAGGAATACGTTTATTCATCTGAAGACTCGGTCACCCCGAGTATAGCTTATCATGTTGTAGCTCGTAGTATTTATCATATTAGTTAGAACGTAGTTTAGTATTAGTTAATATTTGTGAAGTCGGGTCGGGTCTTTACCCACTGTCAGCTCGATCCACAGCCCGTTTTATGGGGCGTTTAGTAGTTTGTATAAATACCCCTCTCCACTAGTGGAGAGGGTTGGACCTTCATTCACACTAATCTAATCTTCCTATTTGTCTCTCAAGGTTCCACTCTTTCTTCCTTACTCTCTCTTCTAACGCCACACATAACCACTAGTTCTTCATGTTTCCAACTTAATTAGTATCCTACAATTGGTATCAAGAGTCAAGGTTTCATCTTAGGGCCTTGTAGAATCGAATTTGGTGTGGTTTTGTGTAGTTTTTGTGAGTTAGAAGAGTTTTATTGAAAACATCTTGGTTTGATCTTTCTTGGGTTATTTGATGTGTTAGAGATGTACTTTTATGATCCTTGGTGCTAGTACAACATTGGGGTTCAGTTGGTTATACCATATCTTAAGCCTATTTGAAGTTTGGATTAGGTTTAGGTCGAATTTCCTTGTTGCGGTTACCTCCACTGTTCCATTGCTTGACTGCGGTTTGCTACTTGATTTCTGCGGTTAGCTATCTGCGTTTACTATTCTGAGTTAACAGACAAAACGCAATGACAGTGACAGTTTTGGACTATTGGGAATTGCGATTAGTATCTGCGGTTTAGTGGCTTGTGGTTAGGTGCCTGAGATTAGCTCTTGCGGTTTACTTCTCTCTGCGTTTATCTCCTAGTGTTTGTCTCAGTCTGCGACTACTAATTTGCGGTTTGCTCCTGGATTGCGACTAACTCACCTGACTTTGAGTTTGGTTCTCATATGTGGTAATCTCAGTCCTGCGATTACCCATACTTTGCTACTTGTTTGGGTTTTAGTGACTATATCCTAAGTATTGGCATTTCATCAAGTGGTGAGATTCGTGTGAGTGGTGAATCACTTTGCATCGAGTGTTTGGTTGAAACATAAGTCGTTTCTATTAATCTAATTGTGATCGGACGTTGTGGGCTAATCCTTACGATTTGACTAATCTCAATTGGATTTATCGTAACTTGACTTGTCGCAATTATACACCTAGTGCAAACTGTAACTTACCTGCCTCTAACGTTCCGTTGACTTCCAATCTTTATCTACAAATGAACGGACAAGTACCTGATGATGACTCAATTGTACAATCATGCTCGGATTCTCAAGAGAATGTGACTCCTCAGTCAAGTAAATTGCTTGAATTGGCAAGAGAATGTCACATTGAATGCTTTCAAACACTTCAGTCACATCTTTCTGTGCTGTTAGAGGGTAATGGATTCAAAATGGGATTTGAACGTGCATTCATAACTCTTTTCGGTCAAGATGTTCAAACATTCACATATATTATGATTCTGAATTTGGATCAATTACGACAACAACTAGACCGAGAAGAAACTACTAATGAGGGATCCTTAGCTGCCTTATGTGTGCTCAGCAAACAACTACATAGCTTCATTAACTCAAAATCCTCCATGATCTATGACTACGAGAGTCAGATGACTATGAAGTGTTTTGCTTACCACACATATATAGATGTTGACACCTACATAGACATGCTACTCCAACACTTGCATAAGGTTAAGGAGTACATCGAGAAAAGGGCAAAGTACGAACCGGTGTATGATGACAGGGTTGAGACACACGGGGGACAATCAAGTGATTGTTTGGGTTTAACATCGGATGCTAAGTCAGTCAATGTAACACCCCCAATTCATGATGCAGCGGAATTCAACTTGGGTGTTACTCGACGGCACAACAGTCACAATAATAGAAAACGAACTCTAGTTGAGTCGTTTTAAAAGATTTATCATTCAAATTATATAAATATCAGAGATTACAAAATGAGGTCCCAGATGGTTCCATGTTTACAAATTACATTAATTAAGTCTTTGAATGATAGTAAAAATTTATAGCCCTCTTGAATATCCGTGCCCTCCCATGCCATCCTTGATCGTCATGAACCTGAAATACATGCTTAAGAGGTCAATACAAAGGTTGAGTGAAATTCATAGAGTTTATTTAAATCGTTTGAACACAATAATCGTAGTGTGAGCTATAGACTCACACTCATAGTTAGAAAACAAAAGCCGTTATTATTGCACTAAGCTCATGCAACCAAAGCATTAACATCGAACCACAAATTGGCATTATAGAAACCCTATCAAGGTACTTTTGCCATTATACCGCTAAATCTCAAATATAGTGCATTTGTGTGAACTCGTAGTTGTTCAACACAAATGGGATCCGTCAATCCCAATAGATCTATTCACAATATTCGCGCTCACTATAGGTAGTGACTAATGGTTCATGATATAGGGACTTCGAACATGGCAATCATTACTTAGTGACAATAAAACATAGTCGGGTAGCATACAGTAGAAAGCATTGTGTTCGGGTAGAAAAATAATAGCATGTATCCCCCCCATGGGTTTGTAAAATAGTTAAATAATAGAAAGTGGGGCTACGAACTCACCTTAAGTTATGTAGTGAGTAGTGAATGTGATGGTCGAATCGCGAAGGTTTCTACGAGCAACCTATAATAGAATGTTGCGACTTAGGATTTGAGTAAAGAATATGAAGATGTGCCTATATATATATATATATATATATATATATATATATATATATATATATATATATATATATATATATATATATATATATATATATATATATATATATATCTTGCATTTAGTCCATGATGTGGTACGATGTATAGTGTAAGTCTTTGAATAGAAATGGTTCATGAAACATGTATAGTTTATATATCGTTTACTACCGTTCGGGCCGACATAATTCAGAAGTCATGTAGTAAACGTTCGAGGAGCCAGGACACTTTAATTCGTAAATCCACAACTCATCTCGACGGCTTACATAATGAACTCCTCACATGAGGCTCCCTACTATTGTAGTAGTTGATAAAGTATATATATATATAAGTTTTGATCCGAAAAAATTACATGTCCGATATTTGAATAAACTTAGGAAAGTTTATCTTTACATGAAGATTGTTATTAGGGTAAGTTTCTTATAACTTGTATGACCATTTTTCTTTGTAATAACTCATGGTTCTTTTAAGTGAAGTAGATCCAAATTGCTTGTTCAAGTTATCGCCAATTCTTTGTTTCATGTTTTCGCCTAAGTAAGCTTCTATGGTCATTTAGTCATGGTCTTGCCATGACCTTTGGTCATTGTTCCATGGTCTTGAGACTCAACCTTGGCTCTAGCTATGGTTGTGGTCTTGATTCTAGGTCATAAGACCTCTTGGTCTTTTTAAAACATAACCAATATATAGTGACTTATATATACGTAAATAGCTATTAAGAAACTGAGAAAAATCTCATTCGTATTGATTTTCTGGAGACGTGCCCCTGAGTTTTTGAAGAAAACGTGATTCCGAACAACTTTCGTGTTTTAACTTTTTCATGAAACGGACCAGAAAGGCCTCTTTTTGCGTGTTCTATGTTTCTGTAACAGAAGGTATTTGGCAGCTTTGCCGCAAAGTTTTGGTAACTTCAAATGGTCATAACTTTTGACTCGTATACTCGTTTTAGGTTGTTCAAATTGCTATGGTTTCCTTGTTAGGTCCTCTACTAAAATATATAATAATCCAATATCATAATTTTACCATTTTGATCAGATTATACCAAGAAAGTCACTAGTTTACTTGTTTCAATAACTTATCTTAACAATCATATACAATAACTTGTTTTACTCATTTTTATACATCATGGACATGAATACAAGACATAATATAGCATAAATGATATGTAAATAACATGATTATGATATTTAGCAAGAAGCATGTTAGGGTTTTGCTTACAACTTTTGGCTTTCAACAAAGAAAGGAAAGTAACTAGTAAGGAAAAGGACTTTGATAGACTTTAGCTTCAACCCACTTCACTTCATGCAATCTTTCTACTCTTGTATTCTTGAAAGATATATGATGAAAGTTGAGGTGACTTGAGTGGATTCAAACTCAAGAGAAATCACCAAAGTATATGAGGTTTTGGAAGTGTTTTGATTACTTAAAAGAAACTAGGGTTTCTATCTTGAAGAAGTACTTGAACCTTGCTTGAAATTAGAAGGAATAAAACTAAGTGTGTGTGGTTTTGGTGTGTGATATGGACGGTAACAAGAGGGAGGGGGGCTTATATAGTGAGTTGAGGAGGTTACTAACTCATGACTTTTCAAACCTTGGAGACCAAGGTTAACACATGTAAGCATCCAAGAGTTCTAAGCATAAGATCATGACACATGGGTGGTGAATCCCCCCCCCCCCCTATGGAGGTTTGCCAAACTTGGGGAGGAAGTGTTGGTTTGTGATGATCTTATCCAAGCTTATGGAGCTAGTTTCGACTCCGGAAAATGCTAACCGTAAGTTGTTACGTCACAAAACGTAAAACCGGGTATCGTAAAAATACGAAACTTGGAAGAATGATTAAACTTTTCAAAATACTCCATAATAAAATATAAAATGAGTGGTAGGTTCCATTGGGGTGCTAAAACCCTGCTCAAACTGGAAACACGGGTCTAAAACGCGTAATACGTAAAACGTACGAATATTGCGTAAAATTGAGAAAAGTAAAATGTTACTTTTCTAATAGGATAAAAATGATTTAAAATGACTTATAATGTCTAGACTGGGCTCAGTCTAGTGTCGGTTGGTATTAAATGTCTTTTAGACATCAAACCGTAAGCCTAAAATTCAAGGAATGACTTATAAAATCAAGGAATGATTTTTGGTCAAAGGAGGAGGGAAAAATATGTTGACTTTTTCAAATAAGTTGAAAACGCAAATCCTTTTAGAAACGCGGTGTAGGTATAGGCTAAGGTTATGGCTGAGTAAAAACGCTTAAAACTGAAAATTCCAGTTTTTCACGGCCGAGGCTTATTTTGGTCATGTTTTTCTCAGTCATGATTAATTCTCAAATAAATCATGAGTGTGTCAAACATTTTTCTGATGCGGGGTCATTTAACGCGGTCGAGTTTCGTTGTGCGTAGAATTTTTTAATGACGTTTTACCATAAAATGTGTAATTCCTTATTAACTTTCACGAAAATGATCTGACGAGTGTCAAACTTTTAATTTGCCATGAAAATGATTTATCACTCGAGGCCAAGAAACAAAAATCAAATTTCGGGAAAAATGAATAGTAAAAGTGAATAGTGAAATTTTCCGGGAATAGTAATTATCCTGAAAATGTGAATTGTTACAGTCTCTACCCCTTACGGGGAACTTCGTACCAAAGTTCTGTGTGTGTTATATGTTGGAGTGGTGTCGATGAAGAGGTGTGGTTACTTATGAGGATTAGAGTGATGTAGTTTGATTTGTCATTTCAGTGTATGGCGTAGGATGAGGTTACTTATGAGAAGTTTGTTTCTAAGAAAACATACAGGTGACTGCTCCCAGCATAGCATGATCCTTCCTGAATTAGACATAGGTGATCAAGCTATGTATAATATAGGACCGATAATGTGATGTTCGGTTTAGTTACGTAGTATTGTGTTTCTTAAAAGTTTATATGGTATTCAATCTTGTAAAGCTGATGAGGTTGCTTGTGGTGTAACTAAGGATGATTTGAGCTTTAAAAGTGCATCAAGATCTGTCAATGAGCTTGTGGTTGCAACGGTTGTGAAGATAATGATGGTGAAAAGATGAACGAGGCTTGTGTTCTTCATTTTGGTTTGATGAGTTTTAGTGGTTTGAGATGAAGCTGGGTAAAGAAGACATGGGAGATAAGATAAGAGGGTTTTTGATTATGGTGTTGTGTTTTCTTCGTTGGCGCCATGATTCTATTATATAAAAGATACGTCGTGAGTAGAGAGTTGTGAAATAAGCATGATTTTTTATGGGAAATGATAGAATAATTACGTTGGAGGTTTGAATCATAACACATGATAGCATAAAGCAAGAGTTTTATTCATAAAACGTTGATTGATTACAAGATTGAAACTTATTACAAGTTTCTTCAAAATCTACTAACTGATACTTTCAGTTTAGTAATTACAACGTTTTACAACTACTACTAGCTATTATATGGATTCTACAGAGTTTACTAACTGAGTCTATTCAGTTTAGTAGTACAAAAGTTAACTAGTATCATCACACTAGCCTATTATAGGTTAGAAGGTTCGAGCAGCTCTGATTGATCGGCAACTTCTTGGTTTAGTGTGTCATAGAGGTACGAGTCGATGAAGTTTGAGAGGCTATAGTTTCCATGCTGACTTTCTTGTTGGATCAATGGTGGTCGTGATACGATCCATAATGAGTGATCCAATTCATCACATGTAGGGATATCAAAGGGAAGTGATAGTGGTGGTGGTAATGGCGCTAGTACATATTCATACTCATTATCCTCCTCGGAGTCTGCCTCAACCCAATTTTGTTAGAAGTATTTGACGCAAAAATATTTGGCATTGGTTCCTCCTCTTCTTCGTCGGTTGAATCTTCGAAAGGTTCTTCTTCGTCATCAGAAGCGAAGGCATTTACGAAGTCAAATCCGAACTCGGGTGAGGGTGGTAAGACTTGGAAGTTATTAGGTAGAGTGGGAACATAGTCGGGAGAAGTGGGTACGCACATGATTTCTATGAGAAGAATTACAATGTTAAAATAATTCTAACGTTTATGGGGAGTGCTCAAAATATGGCAAGCATATATATAGCAATATACTAATATGTTTATGTAGCATAACATGCATAATAAGTCCATAATCGTCTGCAGGATGGAAGGCACGAAGAGCGGAAGGCTATAAAATGTTTTTGCTTGTAATTGTGGTTATAGTTTAGGTCTCAATTAGACCCGTTTCTCTATAACCATCGCTCTGGTACCAATCTGTAACACCCCCAATTCATGATGCAGCGGAATTCAACTTGGGTGTTACTCGACGGCACAACAGTCACAATAATAGAAAACGAACTCTAGTTGAGTCGTTTTAAAAGATTTATCATTCAAATTATATAAATATCAGAGATTACAAAATGAGGTCCTAGATGGTTCCATGTTTACAAATTACATTAATTAAGTCTTTGAATGATAGTAAAAATTTATAGCCCTCTTGAATATCCGTGCCCTCCCATGCCATCCTTGATCGTCATAAACCTGAAATACATGCTTAAGAGGTCAACACAAAGGTGGAGTGAAATTCGTAGAGTTTAGTTAAATCGTTTGAACACAATAATCGTAGTGTGAGCTATAGACTCACACTCATAGTTAGAAAACAAAAGCCGTTATTATTGCACTAAGCTCATGCAACCAAAGCATTAGCATCGAACCACAAATTGGCATTATAGAAGCCCTATCAAGGTACTTTTGCCATTATACCGCTAAATCTCAAATATAGTGCATTTGTGTGAACTCGTAGTTGTTCAAAACAAATGGGATCCATCAATCCCAATAGATCTATTCACAATATTCGCGCTCACTACAGGTAGTGACTAATGGTTCATGATATAGGGACTTCGAACATGGCAATAGTTACTTAGTGACAATAAAACATAGTCGGGTAACATACAGTAGAAAGCATTGTGTTCAGGTAGAAAAATAATAGCATGTATCCCCCCATGGGTTTGTAAAATAGTTAAACAATAGAAAGTGGGGCTACGAACTCACCTTAAGTTATGTAGTGAGTAGTGAATGTGATGGTCGAATCGCGAAGGTTTCTACGAGCAACCTATAATAGAATGTTGCGACTTAGGATTTGAGTAAAGAATATGAAGATGTGCCTATATATATATATATATATATATATATATATATATATATATATATATATATATATATATATATATATATCTTGCATTTAGTCCATGATGTGGTACGATGTATAGTGTAAGTCTTTGAATAGAAATGGTTCATGAAACATGTATAGTTTATATATCGTTTACTACCGTTCGGGCCGACATAATTCAGAAGTCATGTAGTAAACGTTCGAGGAGCCAGGACACTTTAATTCGTAAATCCACAACTCATCTCGACGGCTTACATAATGAACTTCTCACATGAGGCTCCCTACTATTGTAGTAGTTGATAAAGTATATATATATATAAGTTTTGATCCGAAAAAATTACATGTCCGATATTTGAATAAACTTAGGAAAATTTATCTTTACATGAAGATTGTTATTAGGGTAAGTTTCTTATAACTTGTATGACCATTTTTCTTTGTAATAACTCATGGTTCTTTTAAGTGAAGTAGATCCAAATTGCTTGTTCAAGTTATCACCAATTCTTTGTTTCATGTTTTCGCCTAAGTAAGCTTCTATGGTCATTTAGTTATGGCCTTGCCATGACCTTTGGTCATTGTTCTATGGTCTTGAGACTCAACCTTGGCTCTAGCCATGGTTGTGGTCTTGATTCTAGGTCATAAGACCTCTTGGTCTTTTTAAAACATGACCAATATATAGTGACTTATATATATGTAAATAGCTGTTAAGAAACTGAGAAAAATCTCATTCGTTATTGATTTTCTGGAGACGTGCTCCTGAGTTTTTGAAGAAAACATGATTCCGGACAACTTTCGTGCTTTAACTTTTTCATGAAACGGACCAGAAAGGCCTCTTTTTGCGTGTTCTATGTTTCTGTAACAGAAGGTATTTGGCAGCTTTGCCGCAAAGTTTTGGTAACTTCAAATGGTCATAACTTTTGACTCGTATACTCATTTTAGGTGGTTCAAATTGCTATGGTTTCCTTGTTAGGTCCTCTACTACAATATGTAATAATCCAATATCATAATTTTACCATTTTGATCAAATTATACCAAGAAAGTCACTAGTTTACTTGTTTCAATAACTTATCTTAACAATCATATACAATAATTTGTTTTACTCATTTTTATACATCATGGACATGAATACAAGACATAATATAGCATAAATGATATGTAAATAACATGATTATGATATTTAGCAAGAAGCATGTTAGGGTTTTGCTTACAACTTTTGGCTTTCAACAAAGAAAAGAAAGTAACTAGTAAGGAAAAGGACTTTGATAGACTTTAGCTTCAACCCACTTCACTTCATGCAATCTTTCTACTATTGTATTCTTGAAAGATATATGATGAAAGTTGAGGTGACTTGAGTGGATTCAAACTCAAGAGAAATCACCAAAGTATATGAGGTTTTGGAAGTGTTTTGATTACCTAAAAGAAACAAGGGTTTCTATCTTGAAGAAGTACTTGAACCTTGCTTGAAATTAGAAGGAATAAAACTAAGTGTGTGTGGTTTTGGTGTGTGATATGGACGGCAACAAGAGGGAGGGGGCTTATATAGTGAGTTGAGGAGGTTACTAACTAATGACTTTTCAAACCTTGGAGACCAAGGTTAACACATGTAAGCATCCAAGAGTTCTAAGCATAAGATCATGACACATGGGTGGTGAACCCCCCCCCCTATGGCGGTTTTCCAAACTTGGGGAGGAAGTGTTGGTTTGTGATGATCTTATCCAAGCTTATGGAGCTAGTTTCGACTCCGTAAAATGCTAACCGTAAGTTGTTACGTCACAAAACGTAAAACCGGGTATCGTAAAAATACGAAACTTGGAAGAATGATTAAACTTTTCAAAATACTCCATAATAAAATATAAAATGAGTGGTAGGTTCCATTGGGGTGCTAAAACACTGCTCAAACTGGAAACACGGGTCTAAAACGCGTAATACGTAAAACGTACGAATATTTCGTAAAATTGAGAAAAGTAAAATGTCACTTTTCTAATAGGATAAAAATGATTTAAAATGACTTATAATGTCTAGACTGGGCTCAGTCTAGTGTCGGTTGGTATTAAATGTCTTTCAGACATCAAACCGTAAGCCTAAAATTCAAGGAATGACTTATAAAATCAAGGAATGATTTTTGGTCAAAGGAGGAGGGAAAAATATATTGACTTTTTCTAATAAGTTGAAAACTCAAATCGTCTTAGAAACGCGGTGTAGGTATAGGCTAAGGTTATGGCTGAGTAAAAACGCTTAAAACTGAAAATTCCAGTTTTTCACGACCGATGCTTATTTTGGTCATGTTTTTCTCAGTCATGATTAATTCTCAAATAAATCATGAGTGTGTCAAACATTTTTCTGATGCGGGGTCATTTAACGCGGTCGAGTTTCGTTGTGCGTAGAAGTTTTTAATGACGTTTTACCCTAAAACGTGTAATTCCTTATTAACTTTCACGAAAATGATCTGACGAGTGTCAAACTTTTAATTTGCCATGGAAATGATTTATCACTCGAGGCCAAGAAACAAAAATCAAATTTCGGGAAAAATGAATAGTAAAAGTGAATAGTGAAATTTTCCGGGAATAGTAATTATCCTGAAAATGCGAATTGTTACAGTCAACACTGAATGCATGGATTCAGAAGATGATAAGATTGGCACTTATGACAAGTTGGTGACCCATGCTATGGATAACATGCTTAGACCTGTGCAATCTCTTGACTCAAGTAATGAGGTATCGTCAATTGATCAACACAAAACACTCTCTAATGTATGTCATCATACAGATCAAATTAAACTTTGTTATAACACAAACCTGTTGAAATAGAGTGACAGTTTGTTACTCTCCTCTAACTTAACAAATATGTGTTATAAAGGGGGAGAAAGTGATCTGTATGATGAAAGTTCTTGCCTTAAAGTTGAGTTTTCTAAGACAATGGACCAGAACATGGTTGAAAAAGAGACATTTAATCAACTTCTAAAAAGGATCTCACAATTGCAAAAACATTGCATTTCACTTTAAATTGAAATGCAACAAAAATAAGAATGTCTTCAAAACAGCAAACCGTGTTTGAATCCGGAATTGCCTGAACTTAAGGAATATTTTATGATAAACAATCTGAAAACTCAGCTGCAAGACAAGGACTTAACGATCAACAACCTTAAAAATCGTATTAAGATGTATGAGCAACGTAATGAAGCCAAATGGAAACACGATACTAATGAAACTGAATGCAAAATGGCTAAATTACGTAAGGAAAATGAGACTCTGAAAGTAAAATGTAAAGAACTGTGTGATTCAATCAAAGAAATAAAAGCTAAGAAAATCAATCTGACAACCCCACAGTTCACTAAACACAATGATCTCATTGCTCAAAGTCTGACTTCATGTCCCAAAATTCCTGGTGCACAAATCGTGCCAAGTTATGTTTCAAAGAGTCAAATGAACCTTAATCTTTCAAAACCATCTATCTTGGGAAAACCAGTTTTTAAAACAGTTGGTAATCAATCTACCATTAGACAACCAAATGCTTTTATTTCTGAATGACTAAAATTCTCGAAAGCTCGATGTGTCTCCCAGGTAGATAAAAAACGTGCTTTGATTAAGTCTGTGGGCTCAAAACCTAAAATTTATAATCAATTGGTCAACATACAAGATAAGGTTCAATATCATAAATCAAATGGTCATAAACCTGAAATGCCTCTGAGACATAGACCAAGGAAATCTGATAACCTAACCACTCACCACAAGAATGTCATAATGCATGAAATACCATATAAGCTTAGATCTTCTTGGATATGGGTACCAACTGGCAGGACATTCATGATGAATGGTTACAAATGGTCACATGTGTGTACCATAGACATTGAAGCTTCAAAGGGTCTACAAAACAGGTCTAAGAAAGTCCTTGTGTGGCAACCAAAGACACAGATATCTCCCACGGTTGGAGACATGTCTACCCACATGTGAGGTGTAATCATGTGGACTCCTGATTAATTCCTTTCAGGACTCGTTCTTCACCTTTTTACTAACTGAAATTTACCCAGTGTGTTTACCATTCATAGTTTGTGTATATATACGTATTGTCTGCTTTGCATTCATTCTCCTCTTATTGGTTCTTACGGTGTATATATATTTTTACTGTTTGTAGTTTCTGTATGCTTGCTTTTCCTGTTATATGCTGCTTTAGTTTGTATGTTGTTTCTTGATTTTATCTGGTCCCGTGGTGTAATTCGTGCTTCTTGTAGACTATTTCATTATTTGTGTCACAATTATAACTCCTGGGACCACTTTGTACACTTGAACTTATGTCAACTAAGTGGTGTAGTAGTACAGGGACTAGTTTTGTCACTTTTACTATATGTTTTCCCACATATAAGTAGATATCTCTTGCGGTTAGTTACTTAATCCCATAATATCATCTAACTATTCACTACACTCTCGACTTAATCACAGCCGTGCCCTATTGCATTTGGTGTTGATCCCATAGGTTGGTTTAACTTCTACACGTGTTTTCCACTTTATCTCTGTACCACTTACTCACTCGTTTTGCCATTCTTATCATTTAGGTGGTGGTGTTAAGTGAACGAGTCCCACGCGTGTAATAATCGTTAATAGGTTAGAATTGTGTTGGTTCTCTAATGCTCTTGATTGTTCCTTTCATCTGCTACTGTGTTACATCTTATAATGTCATTGCTAATAGTTTGATTAGGAATGATTGCAAGTAGGGGAGTGGTTTGTAGTGGATTGCGTTTAGATGTTGCGTTAAGTTCTAGGTCTATGCTATTGTTGTTGTTATTCCCTTGTAGATCATTAGCTTGTTTTATTAAGCCCGCGATTGTGAGATCTTAGTTTGGTTGGCTGCTTTGATGGGATAATTCTTGATTGCGTTTAATGGTGTTTCTTAATTGCGGTTAGCTCTTTTTCTTGACTGCGGTTAACTCTAACATTCAGGACTGAGTTTAGTGAGTGTTGCGGTTAACTAGGTCTGCGTTTAATTAGGTCTGTGTTTAACTTGCTGTGTGATTACCCTCTCTTGCGTTTATCTAGGTTGCGTGTAGCTAGATTTGAGTTTAACTCAATTTGAGATTAACTTGTCTTGCGATTAAATTGTCTTGCGGTTAACTCGCTTTGCGGTCAATTGGCCTTGCGATTAACTCTTCTTGCGGCTAGCTCATTTTGCGATTATGTCGCCTTGCGGTTACTCGCATTGCGGCTTCCTCATCTTGCGGTTATCTTGCACTAAGGTAAAATTTACCTGCGGTTATCTCTCCCTGCGTTTGCCTGTGATCAACTTGCCTTGAGGTTAATCTTACCTGTGAATGACGTGTATTGAGATTTATTCTCATTGCGATTATGCCACTCTGTGATTAATCTGACTGTGATTACACTGCTATGTTTTGAGTGAATTTATGTCTAATTGTTGCTAACTTGCTTGCTAATATCTAATGGTATTCATTCATGTCAGTCTAAGTTGTTGTCCTATGCCATTAATACCTTGTGATGAATGATATCCTTCATGATTGCTTATTACGGTTCTCTCATGGTTCTGATGATATCACCCTGTCATGTGATGTCATGGATTCACTTGTAACTAACACTTACTATCCCGTGTGTTTGCTTTCTGTGGTGATTTGTGTTAAATGCAGCTATTATGGCAGAACCCAATATCGAAGGACCATTGGCTCCACCTGTTCGTTCTGACAACGATATCCTCCCATTCAGTAAATGGGTAGCTATTGGAAAGAGTAACTGTTATGTTAAGACTGATAAACCTCAGAATCATCCCATATTCAGAATGGCCCTGGATATACTTAAGAACACCACATTCTTCAATGCCTTCACTGCATCCTCTACAATCCCATCCATATACATTCAACAGTTCTGGAATACTATCTGCCATGACAGAGCGACCAACACCTACAAGTGTCAGCTGGATGAACATTGGGTGAACATCACGATGGAAACTCTTGGTAGTGCACTACAGATATTACCGACTGGTGATAATGTGGAATACACTCCCCCGCCTAATCCAGCCACCTTACTTGACTTTGTCAATGAACTTGGGTATCCCACTCATGTTTCAACACTTTCCACTGTTATCACTCACGACATCTATCAACCATGGAGAGCCATCGCAAGCCTCATCAACTTATGTCTGACGGGCAAAACATCTGGGTACGAAAGACTTAGAGCTCCATCTCTACAAATCCTTTGGGGTATTGTCAATGGGAAGGATATCAACTTTGCTGAAAGGATCTGGGAGGAATTTAGTCAGTCCATCCACTCATTCCTGGTCGATAAAGCAAATCTTGATGCAAACAAAGATGGTAAGAAGAGATCTGCCAAACTTCTGATTCCGAGCATTCGTTTCACAAAGTTGATCATATTAAGTCTCCAACGATCTCTTAAATTCCACCCCAGAGAAGACTCTCCTCTTCATCAACCCACAGATGAACATCCAGTAGGTTACCTCAAGTATGATGCTAAGAGTACGAGCGAGATAATATTTGGCATGGACATTCTCACAGCTTTACTCACTCGTGATATTCTCACTGCACCTTATTATAGGGACTACATCAAACTTCTGAAGGAAAGTCAGGAAGCATCTGCTAATGAGCCCTCCTTGTCCAACAGGTCTGAAAGAACCTCATCTAAGAAACCCAAGGGTGTAACAACCTCAGCTGCGTCTTCTGAAGGTACTAAAGGGGTGAAACGCACCACAGGGGGAAAAAGACCCAGCACCAAGAAAATTCCACCAAGTGTTAATGATCCTGAAGTTGCACCTAGCACTACACAATTGCCTCTTACAGAAGAAGAACTGGTTCAAATGGCAACTGCAGAAAGTTTGAAGGATGTGTACATGCCACCTGTTCCTCCAGTCAGTGGTGTCAGCATCAAAGAACCTGTGTCAGACAAAACATTACAACTCCAGCATGTGGAAGGAAAAGGCAAGGATGTTGCCAAGGAAGAACTGGCTGCACACACTTTGTTGAAAATATCATCTCCTGCCTCCAAATCAACCAGCTCCAAGTATATCCTCAAAAGACGATCTCCGACATCCTCATCTGCCAAAGTGTCCCTTGACAAAACATCATCACCTAGTCTAGGGCAACCTGCTAACTCAAGTGGCTCAGAGACTTATACCAGCTCAGCACTCAAGGGTGATGACTCCAACTTAGCTACTCAAGATGTCACTAGTAACAAACCTGGGCAGGATAAAGCTGTTGGGTCTGAAACACCAATTGACCCTCTCTATGACGAGTTTGTATCTACTGCTTATCCCGACTTACAAGGTAATCTCAAACTCAAGACCGATGATCCTAAGCTCGCAGTGGAACCTGACAGCTCTACTGGAACTCTGGCATCATTTAAGAACCTTGACACTTTTGGAGATCAATTCCTAGTTGATAAGCCTGATGATGCTGAAGGTGACAAGTCTGGTGATGAGCAAGAAGAAGTTGTATCGATGGTTGATGTGCCTATACAGCAAGACATTTCCACCATTCCTACCAGGTCTACACCAACTCCTACTGCTGCAACTGACGACACTGACACCACTCAAGCCGCTGCCACTCAAGAGAAAGTCACTGAATCCGCCACGATCTCAATTCCTTCCACCACTGTGAAGAAACTGGATCTGGATAAATTAGCTAGCATCACAGCTGATGTTGTCCAAGATAATCTCACCATTCATGAGAAGTTGGAAAAGCATGCTTCAGTGATACAAAAAATAGTGAATCTCGATCTGCCTAAAACAATTGCAAATCACGGCAGCAGATTGTACAAGTTAGAGCATCTTGATCTCGAACAACAAGTATCTCGGGCAATCAATGAACAAGTCACTGAAGCTGTCAACATCGCTCTTGAAGCTCCCCTCAGATCCAGATTCAAAGACTTACCCATCAATGACATGAAAGTAATTCTGCATCACAGCATGTACAAGAAAGGTCAACATACAGGACATAAGGCACATGTCAAATTGTATAAAGCGTTAGAAGCCTCTATAAGACAAGATGATGCTGAGGAACTCGCCAGAGACATGGAAATAGAAAGAAAGAGAAAACAGAGGCGTCAGTGTCATCCCAGGCCCCCATCGGGATCCCCTCCACAACCTCCTCCACCTGCTGGGGCATCTGGTCCATCAGGCACTTCTTCCTTACCTGGTGGTTCTCAATCTCATACTAGGCTATCACAACCCACCTCATCATCAAAGAAACAACAAACTGACAAATCCTCTAAGCCAACACCATCCAAATAGGTCAAGTATGCTGCATGGACCTCCATTGACGCTGGCATGACTTCTCTTGCATCTCCTGTCAATGATGATAATGTCGTCAATGAAGAATCCTTCATTCCACAGCCTACTGACTCTTCTGATGATGATGAAGATGATGCATCCATGACTCATATCCCACAAAAGCAGTGGTGGAAATCATTCACTCGTAGTGACTCTACTGATCCACCACCTGTTCTACTCACTAAAGAAGATAAAGAGTCGTGGTGGAAACCTGATGATGAGCAGTCGCACACGCCTGAGCCTAACTGGACTGTTCCTTCTTCTGATCTGCCAATTAATGACAACAACTGGGTTAATGCTATCACTACCAGCTTCGTTCCTCCTTCTGAAGACTCTCTACTATCACAAACAGGTGATATGGGGACGTTTATCACATGGTTTTGTAAGAAGCTTGGCTTATCCAGGCTTACTCAGAAGGACCTTGAAGGACCGGCGTTCAACATTGTCAAAGCCTTTCATCAGGATGTAAATAATCTACAATACCAAATGGAAGAATGCCACAAGATGTTTAACGATATTGTGGATGATGGAATCATGAAGTGTAATTACAGCAACCCCCTTCCTCTGGGCGGCACTCCTGGTCATGTTACAATCCAAGCAAAGTTCTTCTTCAACAAAGATCTTGAATATCTCAGGCTTGGCAGCAGACAATGCAAGTCGGCGTTGTCCATCACCAAAATGAAAGCTACACATTATTCAGATGTTGGGTTGGAACAGCTCGTCCCTGATGGCATGTGAATTGATCAAGAATGTGATTACGACATTTCCGCATCTCTAGGTATTTCTCACTGGTGGCTCAAAAAGCAATGCTTTTACATAGATCGATTTCAAGCTCAAAGTGACCAAAATTCTGTTCGATCACCACTTCAAATCATCAGTGTGGTCAAGGTACAGATACACCCTATCCACGGATATGACTATCTCAAGAGCGTGGTTCTCCGTCGAGCTGACTTCAAAGATTACACCATATCCGAAGGTGACTTCAAACATCTTCGTCCTAATGATTTTGAAGATCTGTATCTGCTCCACCTTCAAGGAAAGTTGCACCACCTGCCATCTCGTGAGAAGAAGACGCTTGTGTTTGCTGTACTTCATTGGGTCCGGGGTATCGTCAACAGGAAAAGGGTCGAAGACTTCCAGCTTGGCATTGAAAGCTATCAATCTCAGCTCAATCTTACGCGACCTCTTTGGGATGTTACTAGTATGGAACCGGTTGCTGATTTTACAGTCAAGGAATCTCCACTAGCTGTGATATTTCGTGACAGATACAATGTTCCTATGGTCTTACGGTTTAATAAAATACACAAGTTCAGTTATGGTACTCTACAAATGGTCGAAGAGGCATTGGACTTCAGAGTAAAAGAATACCATGTGTATAACAATGGATCAAGAAGGTATACCAACCACTGGACAGATCACGATCTGACACTAAACAAGAAATTCCTAGCTGGTATTCGTAAAAGATTGAAGTTGAGGCGAATCTTTCGTAGTTTGGAGTGCTACGTGGGTGGCAGAGTTCGAGCTAGTGACTATCGTCTTCTACAACGCACTGAATGAAATTTCATATGGAGGAGTGCGTTGTTATATGTTGTTTTTTGTTGATGCTGTGATGTTTTGTATTTTGTACTATATGAACTTTCTGACCAACTCTCTCCTATATCCTCATTGGTTGTTTACTCGTGCACATATCTTATACCAATACGTAAATAGAAAAATATAAAACCTATAAAAACCATAAAAAATCTGAAAAATCATAAAAATCCAAAAATATTCTTCTCACGACATGTCTCTTGTGTATTCAATATTATGTACGTTTCTAGAAACGTCATTCAACAATGATACGGAATCATACATAAGCTTGAGCAAGAGTTTCTCGGTTTCAAATAAAGTTTTACTCTAAAACATGTCGTATCTAAAAATATTCTTCAAAATAATGGCTTGTAGTCATTTCAGGCTACAACCCGTTCTTCAAAAATTTTGGTTTGCTATTACTTCAGATAGCAACCCGGTTTTTAATATTGGGGAAAGTTCGTCGCCTAAAAGACGACTGTTCCTAACAAAGGCATGAATTACTTTAAATTCTTGTCTTTCCGATCTGATGTACGCTTCAGTGCATCATTTCTTGAAAAAGAAGAGAAGTCATCTTTATTTCACAAATACTTTTCTTTTAAAGATTCTTCGGGAAAGTATTTGATCCAAACTTGGTGGTACCATGGTTTTTGAAGATCAAACAAACTCGTAATGTTGTTTAAAATTTGCCACTCAATCGATGCTAACAAAATTAATGCTATATGGAAAATGTTTAATTTTAAAATATGTCATCGATTGAGGGGGAGAATGATTTCAAAAATCTATATCATCAAAACAAGATCTTTGTGCATTAAAACAGTGAATAAAATGTGATTGTTATGTGTTAGTATATGAATTTTTCATGAGTTTCTCGTAGAACTCTAAATCATTTATAAACTCATCACTTCTAACAAATAACATGCTCCCTCAAAAAGTGAGGGGGAGCAAATGTATCGTCTCAAAATCAGTCATTCTTAAAATCTGTCACATCTTTCTCCCAAAATCTTTAAACTTATTTAAATCACTTGGGATCACAAATCTCAAATGGCTTGAAATTTTTGATCGGGGGAGAAAATGTGATTTAAATATGAAAATCTGATTTAAAATGTGATATGCTGATTCTAAATGTATGCTCTCCTATATGTGCCAAACTCTTTTGTATATCAATGCACATATTGAGGGGGAGCAAATGATTTGAGTAAAAGGATTCTTGCATCTGATGAGATCGAGACTCAGTCTTAACCAATGAATTGACGAAACAAAAACCGTCATCAATCGAAAGGACTTGTCCTGGCCGGGTAATAACTTCAAGCTGGGATAACCAGTGATGTAAGCGTGTCTCGGAGAGGACTTGTCTGAGTAGAGTGTACCATTTCGAGAAACCTTTGTGGACTTGACCAGGCCGGGTAATAATTTCAAGCTAGTCTAACTAGTGATGTAAGCGTATCTCGAATGCATGTTCATGTTCACTTAAGGTAGATCAATTCAAAAAGTGCATCTCTTCCCGACATGTGCAAATTTTCAAATCAATACATATGAGCACATGTTAAGGGGGAGCCTTTGAAAATGACAAAACTCTCAATGTGTTAACAAAATGTGTTTCTTAATCATAAACACATTGAGAGAATTCTCAATGATTTGGTGTATGGCAACATAGGATAGTCATGAAGTTATAAGGTGGATAAGGTTAGGAAAACCGTCCTATGATCCGCCAGAGCCGGAGGGATCTACCCATGGACAATACCAAATAGATAGTATTAGAAAGTCCATAGGTATGATTATGAAGAAAAAAATGGGAGAAATGTGAGAATGGAGAAAGAATGGGTTGAAGAATTTAAAAGAAATGAAATGAGAAAGGGTGAAAAGAAATAGCCCTCCAATTATTCAACCTTAGGGCAGAAACCGGGTTCAATTCATAATCTACTGATTGTTGCTAAGGCGACATTGGTATTGAAGACAAGACGTCATGGACCCAGTGACGCACTTCACTAAACCTTCTAGCCACTCAAGTTCTCTTAAAAGAACTTGTGTCATTCTCATGGGGAACCGGTGTAATCTATGACTTATCTCTTAGAGATGGTTGATATTGAAGCAGGAGACCTCTCCCTAATCTCCGCATAGGAAAACCAAATGCACTTATTGAGTCTAGAGCCTCGAGATACATAAAAAGATCTCATAGGAACACGTGCTACTTCTACCCTGGTTGGTCAACATTAAGGACACCAGTGGTAAAATTATGAGTCCTACGCAGATCTTAGCAATCTGCCAGAACATTTATGAGGGATGTTGCTTTAGTAACTCCCAGTGATTGAATGGAAATTCCTGCCAGGGTCAACATCAAGCAGCCCTGAAAGCAGGTCACTTAGGTAATTCCTTGTGGATTACGCTTAGTGGTCGCGGTGGTTACCAATGGTCTACAGTCGTGGAGTGAACTCCAGCGACTCACCCATTCGTTGATCTACTTAGGTAGTTCGCGTAAATCCTCTCAGGGTTTACCGATTGGGAACGGTCTTGGTAAGGATTAGAAGGAGTCTTCACACTATGCTGTTGACAATCTCTATTTCCAAACCTATACGTACCGGATGATTTGTTGCTAACTGTCTACTTGCAGGAATTTCTGACGGTTGCGGTTGATTGCTGAAAAGAAGCTGATCCATTAACACATGCTCACACTTCGAGATCACAATCTAAGAAATCATGATCATTGATTGGGCCTCATATATGCTTCCACAACTCTGATGCAAAAGATCATGATCCTGAAAAGTGTGAGCATGCCAACACTAAGATGTTCATATCACATGGAGACGTTAATTCCCAAAGATGACCCCCGACATTCTTTTTGGATGATGAAGTTGAAGCTATTCCCAAAGATCATCCATCACATTGAAGGTGTCATCTAGAGTCTTCCTCTTTAAGCACAAAGATCTCAACAATGAAGAATCAAATGGCTACGAGCTACAAAGATGTCTTCAAAGACTTGAATGCTATGACTCAATATTTATTTTCTGGGGTGACCTCCCTTAGGGGGAGATTGTTAGGAATACGTTTATTCATCTGAAGACTCGGTCACCCCGAGTATAGCTTATCATGTTGTAGCTCGTAGTATTTATCATATTAGTAAGAATGTAGTTGAGTATTAGTTAATATTTGTGGAGTCGGGTCGGGTCTTTACCCACTGTCAGCTCGATCCACAGCCCGTTTTATGAGGCGTTTAGTAGTTTGTATAAATATCCCTCTCCACTAGTGGAGAGGGTTGGACCTTCATTCACACTAATCTAATCTTCCTATTTGTCTCTCAAGGTTGCACTCTTTCTTCCTTACTCTCTCTTCTAACGCCACACATAACCACTAGTTCGTCATGTTTCCAACTTGATTAGTATCCTACAATTTGATAACTTTTTTGCATTGCAAAAGTGAGCTTTTACAAAAGCTTTTTAAAAAGACTCTGATGAGGCGAAAAATGAACCACTTTTAGGGGGTCATTTAAGCCCGGAATTGAATTTATTTGATCAAATATTGCCCTAAATCGTTCCTTTTGTGATTTTAGGTACTTTGGGAGTGAATTCTGGAAAAGAAGGCATTTTGGACGTTTTTGGAGCATAAAAGTGAAGAAAACGGCAAAGTCTCAATTTTCCTTGCTGGAACAGTACCTGACGGTGTCACCAAGGCCGTCACGTGTGTTGGTGACGGCTCAGAAACTTCGTGTAGGTGTCACCCAAGGCTGTCACGTGTTAACTTGTCAAAACTTGCGCGCGGAGTAGCTGATATTGTTTTGGTCATAACTTTTGCATACGAACTCGGATTGAGGTGATTCAAAAACCCACGCGAAGAGGACGAAGAGATCTACAATTTGGCAAAAAAATGGTCGTGACGGCGTCAAGAGAACGAGCTGACGCCGTCAAGATGTGTCGACAGAAAACTGCCTATAAATATAACTTCATAACTTCATTATTTGTAAGCCCTAAACCCTAAGGTCGATTCCTGGGTTTAGGTGGGTGTTTTTCCAGCAACTTAGAGGGTTTCAATCACTCCATAAACATCTTGTATTGGTTTGACGATTCTATCTTAATTATGTTTTCCATTATCATTGTTGTTTGCTCTTCTTTGATGATGATTTGCTAATTCACCTTGTGTCTACTTATGATTATGTGAAACTTGTATATAATTGATTAGATCTCATTGATTTCTTGTTGATGTCTGTGTCTATCTCCATCAATTAAGGCGTGACAACTTCAATAGATTTAGTTGGTTTAGTTTATAATTCTTGTTTCCTATTGATTCTTGTTTTGATTGAATGTCTCATCAATGTTAGGCTTAAGAAAACTGGCAGACTTCCATAGGGTAACATGCTTGAACATCTTAAGAAACATGAACCGATGTGTACTAGGTTTTTATGGTTGTATTTAATGCGTGAGTAAATTCTAATGATCCCATGTTAGGAGCTTCTTAGCCGGCTCGACATAGGAGTGAAGTAGGCACTCATAGGATTGGGGAGTTAAGTACGCCACCCCATGAATGGTATTAAGGAATACAACCCGTCAATTAAAACAAGGTACAATTCAATAGGTAGAATTGGATAGCTAACAAGGAGTAACATATCATAGGTATACATGCTTCACTTATCTTGTAGAACATTAGTTTAGTTTTCTTGTACATTAGTATAATTAGTAGCTTTTGGGTTAGTTGATTAGCAACTAATTCCGCCCCTCCTTCCAATACCCGAGATTTTTACTTGCTTTTCATAAAATATAAAAATACAAAAAGAATCATCCTTCACCTTTAGACCTAGTTAGATCAATTTCAATCCTAACGACACTATTCCTGAGTTGAACGATCAATCCCCCAGTACTTGTCACTATACTATACTACAATGATCAGGTACACTGCCTGGTGGGGGTTGTAAGCTTCTCGAGATCCCTCGAGAGGTAAAGCCTGGTGCAATTCCCACGCATCCAGTTTTTTGCGCCGCAGCCCTGGGAATAGTTATTGTTTAGGTTGAATTTGATTTTTATTAGGTCTACTCATTAGATTCCTATCAAGTGAGATTTTTTCTTTTTATTTTGTAGCTTTCTCGTAGTCTATTTTTTCTTTGTGATTTTGTATGTAATTTGCTTCAAATGGACACTTCACTTAGACTTCTAAGATTGCAATATATGGTTGAGTGGCTAGAACACCAAGAAGTGCAAAATACCTCATTTAGAGACACCTATGAATCATATGAGCCTTCACCTAGGATAGATTCTTATGAACAACCTCCATGTTTAGGATCTCGTTTTAGTGAGGCTAATAGAAAAAGCGACCTAGTTTGCCAAGGAATTATGGATAGAGCCGTATCAATAAACCATAAGTTGGATGAAGCACTAGGTTTGTTATTATCACTACCTAAGGATATAGGTGATCGTGACACGTGGAATGATGAGGTAAATAACATAAGCCCACAAAATACTCAACCATCATTTGAGGCACACACACCGCCCATGACTTACCCGGAAGAAGTAGCAGAAACTTTAGGAATTCCGATGGAGGTAGAACCCTTGGACCAGGCACCACTAGAGGATATAGGTTTGAATACTTGTAGTTATAACCTTACTCCTAGTTCTAGGGAATTTCCTAATGTTGATGAACCGGAACCTCAACCTTTACACAACTTTCCATCCTTAGATATATTTCTAGGAGACAAAAGAGGAACCGAGCCACCCATCAACCAATATTATCCGGGTAGTTTTAGGATGAAGGAAGCCATTCACTCACCCCTTTCACCTCATGTGGCATATTCACACCCTAAGGGTGTGTATCGCTACTTCCACCCGCACTCAATTCAAAGTGTAGGGAAAACCTCCCCTATTTTCGTTAAATAAGGGTAGAGTCAGACTCGTGACTCGAACAAAAACAAGCGCTTATTGGGAGGCAACCCAAGCTTTATTTGTTTGTTTGTTTGTTTGATTTTATTTGTTTTCGTATGCATGTTTTATTTTTGTTGCTTGTGGCTCATGTTTCAAAGTAAATTGTGAAAATGCTTTATTTTGTTTTTAACTTCATCTTAATTGCATATAAAGGTATTTTGCAAAAGATAAGTGTAAGGGAGATCCAAATTTGTTTATAAGAACAAAATTGAGCATGAACCACAACAATATTAAATGAACATGTGTATTAGTACTTGTTAGAGTCAAATGCTTGTATCGAGTCATAATGATGTTTTGCAGGATTTTCCAGGAAGTAGGACATAAGTTTTTTCAGAAATTTTCCGGAAACTTAATGTAAAGATTTCTGCAGGTCACTTCTGACTGCGTCATGAGTTTACTCTTGACGGCGTCATGTGTAAAATTCTGGAAATTTTGCTATTTTTGTTTATACCGGAGTCTTAAAGTTTTTGTTAATTCTTTAGTTTTATAAACTCTAGGAAATCTGCAAACATTCATTCCACAAGCATTATATCTTTAATTGTTTTGTTTCTATTCCTAAGTCTGGAATTACATCTAGTTGTGAGTTTTCTTTGTTCGGATCGATGCTTTGGGTTTTTGTGTTTGTTTTCTCAGGTTTTACAGGTTATGTATGACAAGAAGATGATTATTTTTTCTGGAAGGGAAGCTTTGATTGTTCATTTTCTTGGAGGAAGATTTAACCTGGCCACCTTATTATCCATACCGAGCGAATCAGGGGAGTATTTGATTTCATTTGTTTTACTTATTTCACTTTTACATTCTTTACTTGAACATTGGGGACAATGTTCATCCTAAGTGTAAGGTGAGGGTAAAATGATGATACCTTACAAATACACTTTCGCTTGAGTTTGTTTGTTTGATAGTAAATGTGTAATAAAACTATGAGAAATACTTGTTAGTGCAATTTTAGCGCCAAATTTAAAATTTTTTACAACATTTAGGAGTGAAACTTTAGCCATAGCAAGCGTCTTATGGATAGGTGATTGTACGACTAGCACAAAACCCTATCATTCAGAAAAATTTTCCAACCAAATATGTGAAGTTCGCCTTTAGATTTGATAGGAAAAACATTTACTATTAGTGCTTATGAGTGTACCGGTAGCATTTAGATTCTAGAACTTACGTTAGTGATGCATCCCGAGACCGCTAGTGAGACTACATTCGTGTAGTAGGATTTACTACATGATAAGAGGCATTAGGATCACCCTTGTGTTAAACCCGTATCATAATTACTTGACCATTTAAGTCATATTATTTGGCTAGTTAAGTCAACTAATTTTTCCCACACCTTAGCGTTGTACTCATTTTTAGTACACGAAACCCCTAGTACACCCCTCCGAGCCTATCTTTTCGTTTCTAACTTTAAGCATTTTACTTAAAGGAAGAATTTGTTACACCTCACTTAAATGTACACCCAAATCGCCTTAGCCTTTCCGTGTATGCGCGCATTTTTAGTGCATTATTGTAATTTGTTAAACCCTAAGTTAACTATCTAATTGATTACATGGTTGCTAAGTCGAGTCATATCCTTGTACATATTGTTTTGGGACGATTGGGACTCATGGGTAAAGTACTTATTTTATGGAGTAATGGGGAAGAACATCATTTATTACCCCCATATGTACGTTAATCTTAAAAGTGCTCCAAGTGTTTTGATTTTCTTAATTCGAGTCATTAGATTAGTTTATTGTAAAGTATGTAAAAATTCAAGTGTAAGGGGAATGTTCATTCTCTATGATGTATTATTTTGGATGGTAGGGTAAGAATATATGCACACAAAAAAAAAAAAAAAAAAAAAAAAAAAAAAAAAAAAATCGAAAAAACAAGAAAAAGAAAAAAAAAAAGAGAAAAAGAAAAAGAGAAAAAACAAACGGACTACCATCCCTTTTTATTCTATGTTCAGTTTATGTTTTTGTTATTTTTCATTTATTAGCTTAAGTCGAGTCTAGTCTTGGCTTAGCAACGCCATATTGTACATGTAATTAACCAAGATTGTTAACTCGCCACCAGTAAAGACTGCCTATATCCAACAAAACCGTGTATTTCATATCCCTACACCTAACGTTACAACCCTTTAAAAGACCTCTTTGATAGTTTATCCTAGGTGCTTATGCCATGTGGTGGAGGTTTGATCCTTTCCCAAGCCTATGATAATCTATTTTGCTATGACAGGTAGTGAGAGATATCTTCCGTTTCCATATTGTAATTTATACTTTATTACACCCGAGAGATGTGAGTATCCAAACACTATTTGTGAGGTGCTTGTGTATGACCTCCCTGCTTGTCTTTGGTATTTAGTGGAACGATTATTTGTTGTAATTACTTTTATATTAGTGTTAAATGACCCCTAACTTGTATTTTGATTAGAATAAAAGCGCATTTGCTTGAGGACAAGCAAATCTCAAGTGTAAGGGTATATGATGAGGCAAAAAATGAACCACTTTTAGGGGGTCATTTAAGCCCGGAATTAAATTTATTTGATCAAATATTGCCCTAAATCGTTCCTTTTGTGATTTTAGGTACTTTGGGAGTGAATTCTGGAAAAGAAGGCATTTTGGACGTTTTTGGAGTATAAAAGTGAAGAAAACGGCAAAGTCTCAATTTTCCTTGCTGGAACAGTACCTGACGGATTCACCAAGGCCGTCACGTGTGTTGGTGACGGCCCAGAAACTTCGTGAAGGCGTCACCCAAGGCCGTCACGTGTTAACTTGTCAAAACTTGAGCGCGGAGTAGCTGATATTGTTTTGGTCATAACTTTTGCATACGAACTAGGATTGAGGTGATTCAAAAGCCCACGCGAAGAGGACGAAGAGATCTACAATTTGGTGAAAAAATGGTCTTGACGGCATCAAGAGAACGAGGTGACGGCGTCAAGATGGGCCGACAGAAAACTGCCTATAAATATAACTTCATAACTTCATTATTTGTAAGCCCTAAACCCTAAGGTCGATTCCTGGGTTTAGGTGGGTGTTTTTCCAGCAACTTAGAGGGTTTCAATCACTCCGTAAACATCATGTATTGGTTTGATGATTCTATCTTAATTATGTTTTCCATTATCATTGTTGTTTGCTCTTCTTTGATGATGATTTGCTAATTCACCTTGTGTCTACTTATGATTATGTGAAACTTGTATATAATTGATTAGATCTCATTAATTTCTTGTTGATGTTTGTGTCTATCTCCATCAATGAGGGCTTGTTGATGTGTATGTCCATCTCCATCAATTAAGGCGCGACAACTTCAATAGATTTAGTTGGTTTAGTTTATAATTCTTGTTTCCTATTGATTTTTGTTTTGATTGAATGTCTCATCAATGTTAGGCTTAAGAAAACTGGCAGACTTCCATAGGGTAACATGCTTGAACGTCTTAAGAAACATGAACCGATGTGTACTAGGTTTTTATGGTTGTATTTAATGCATGAGCGAATTCTAGTGATCCCATGTTAGGAGCTTCTTAGCCGGCTCAACATAGGAGTGAAGTTGGAGCTTATAGGATTGGGGAAGTAAGTACGCCACCCCATGAATAGTATTAAGGAATACAACCCGTCAATTAAAACAAGGTACAATTCAATAGGTAGAATTGGATAGCTAGCAAGGAGTAACATATCATAGGTAGACATGCTTCACTTATCTTGTAGAACCTTAGTTTTGTTTTCTTGTACATTAGTATAATTAGTAGCTTTTGGGTTAGTTGATTAGCAACTAATTCCGCCCCTCCTTCCAATTCCCGAGATTTTTACTTGCTTTTCATAAAATATAAAAATACAAAAAGAATCATCCTTCACCTTTAGACCTAGTTAGATCAATTTCAATCCTAACGACACTATTCCTGAGTTGAACGATCAATCCCTCGGTACTTGTCACTATACTATACTACAACGATCAGGTACACTGCCTGGTGGGAGTTGTAAGCTTCTCGAGATCCCTCGAGAGGTAAAGCCTGGTGCAATTCCCACGCATCAGACTCGTAGTTTTACAAGTGTTTGATAAAAAATAAAAAAATAATAAAAATAAAAAAAATGTTGTTTTTATTAAATGAGTTATGCATTAATTGTGAAATAAACATATTAATATAAAAAGTTATGTATTAAATGTATCAAGTTTTTTAAGACTGCCTTGTATAAGGTTTAACTTAGGATGTCCCAAAACTATAGATAAGACAAACTCATATGCTACCCCGTGGAGTAAATTGCAAAAATCGTCCTTGTGGTTTGGCCAAATTGCAAGTTTTGTTCTTGTGGTTCATTGAGTGCAAAGATCGTCCAGATTTGGAAGCTTTAAGTGAGTTCCGTTAGTAGTTACACATTAGTCCTTTTGGCTAACGATCGTTGCAGCGCCCATCCTTTAAACTAACCGCCGTTATAATTTAAATTTTTATTTTTGATTTTTTTTGAAATTTTTTTTCTTCGTCCGTTTTTTATAGGATTTTTTTTTTAATTTTTTTCGTCATGTGATTTATTTCAAAATTTTTAGTTTTTACAAAAGAAGAAAAAAAAGTTTTTTGGCACATGTTCAAATTTTTTTGTCGGTACGTATATATGTTCTAAATTTTTTGTACTTTTTTATAAAAAATAGTATATATGTTCTAAAACTTACGAAAAACGTAAAAAATTTTTATATGTTTTTACATACGTTCTAGACGTATACAAAAGTATATATGTTCTAAAAATTATAAAAACGTATGCATGTTCTAAAATTTTTATACGTACAAAAAGTTTTTTTGGAACATATAAAAAACATATATGTTTTTATATATTCTAAAAAAAAACTTTTTAATACATATAAAAAAGTATTAAATGCGTAAATTTTTTATTAGAAAAAACGTATAAAAGTTGTTATATACTTTTCATACGTTTTTATATGTTTTATAAAAAAAATGTTCTTCGTATATAAAAAACATGCAAAAAGTGTTTTTCGTATATAAAAACATTTTTCATATATTAAAATATATAAAAAAAATATCTTTCGTACATAAAAATGTTTTTCGTATATAAAAACATATAAAAAATGATTTTATATTAAACATTTTTATATAAATGTTTTTATATAAAAAAACATTTTTACATAAAAGCTTTTTATATATATAAAAAAATTTTATGTAAAAATATTTTTTATATGAAAACGTTTTATATAAAAAGTTTTGTGAAATCTTTTTTTTTATATAAAAAACTTTTTTCGTATATAAAAACTTTTTTATAAACCTTTTTATATAAAAACATAATTATATGTAAATGTTTTATAAAAAAAACTTTTTATATAAATACATTTTATATAAAAATCATTTTTATATATTTTGATAAATCTTTTATATAAAAAAACATTTTTATATATAAGAAAGGTTTTATATAAAAAAAATATCGAAAAAAAATTCACATGATAATAAAGAAAGTTTCCAAAAATTAATTTCGGAAAAAAAAAATCACATGACTTAAAAAAAAAATCAGAAAAAGAATCGAAAAAATATTCAACAAAAAATTCAAAAAAAAATTATAACGGTCGTTAGTTTAAAGGATGGGCGCTGCAATGATCGTTAGCCAAAATGGCTAACTTGTAACTATTAAAGGAACTCACTTAACGCCGGTTAACATGAAGGACTACAAGTGCACGTAACAATGCCAAATCCGGAAAATCTTTGCACTTAATAAATCACAAGGACAACACGTGCAATTTGAGCAAACCACAAAGACGACTTTTGCAATTTACTCCAACCCCATGTTACACCAAAAATAAAAATGAAAAATGTGGGCAAAGATTTGAATCGAAAGATGTAATGTTCCATAAATGAATATTTGATGCAAACCTTTTTTTTAAGGGGATCTTCAAATATTACTTTCTTAAACTCTAAAAGTGGTCATAGTTAGCGATAGGGATGAACTATGTTATAAAACTTTATTACAAATAAGGTTATAAATAGCGTGAGGTGTGGCGTAACGGTATAATCAAGCCTCATGTCTTAGCGGGCATGGCGAACCTTTTGCGTTTATAAAACGTAACATAAGGCGGCACAAAATATGAAAATATTTATATTGTTTATACCATATTTCATACATTTTGAGTTATAAAAAGACGTGGCATAAGACGGCATAACGTGTGACGTGAAGACATAACCAAGCTTCACGCTTTTGCGAGTTTACGAAGCCTTTGCACGTCTTTTAGAACCATATTACAAGGGTTCACTATTCAAAAGAAAAAGTTGAGGGACGAACAATGTAATTTACTCGACAAAAATGGTAATAATTAAAAATTATAGATATCTATCTATACTACATATAAAGCATGAATGATTCTCTCTTCAAAATTTTAAGACTTACAAGAAATTAAGCATGGTTTACAATACTTTAATAGACTCAATTTGCAGAATTACAACAAAGTATGCATATTGTACAACAAAATAAAGCGTAATATCATTTTAAGACTAAAATTCTATCAAATAACATTAATGCTATTAAAAACAACCCTTTACTAAAAAGTACAACCATTTAAGCACAATGTACAATAGCTTCAAGCAATTTTCATATTTACAACAAAATAAGCATAGTGTACAACAAAATAAGCATAATGTAATTTTCAGACTTACAACATTAATGTTATTAATGACTATAATGAGTACTACTTACAAGAAAAGAAACATAGTGTACAACACTTTAATGCATATAATTTTCAGACGTACAAGACAAGAAGCATAGTGTACAACAAAACACTACATTAATGCTATTTAATGTAGTCAATTATTTAAATGGTTAATAAATACAATTAATATAGTTATTAAAACACCCCTTACATAAGGAATACAAATTATCAATCATATTGTACAACCAAATTAAACACAATTCCTGCATTAAATTTTACTACTACAAATATTAAAGCACATTATACAAATATTAAAGCCCGAATGGGCAACGGGCCAAATAAGCTTGAGCTCGAACGGGCGCGGACCAAACGAGCTCGAGCCCGAACAGGCATGGGCCAACGGGTTCGAGCCTGAACGGGCATGGGCTATACGAAATTCTTGATATCCGTAAATTTATTGTCAAAAATAACATAATAAACTAAAATACATTATTCATCAAAAAAATTTATTTCAGGGTACTTGCCGCTGCAATGCGCGGGTACCCTGCTAGTAATTACTTGACTAGTCTATATTACATATAATGCATGAAGCACTCTCTCTCCAAAATTTTCAAATTTACAATAAATAATGTATGGTTTACAACACTTTAATGCACCCAATTTTCAGAATTACAACAAAGTAAGCATATTGTACAACAACAAACAGCGTGGTGTCATTTTAAGACCAAAATTTTACTAAACAACATTAATGCTATTAAAACCACCTCTTTACTAAAAATTACAACCATTTAAGCACAATGTACAATAGCTTTTAAGTAAATGCACGTCATAAAACACAAAGCACAAGTATGTAAAGTTCAATGATTTTTAAGGTCAACAATCTATTCAACACATATAACTAATACACTA
The DNA here is from genome assembly GCA_030686995.1 of Artemisia argyi. Taxonomy (NCBI): domain Eukaryota; kingdom Viridiplantae; phylum Streptophyta; class Magnoliopsida; order Asterales; family Asteraceae; genus Artemisia; species Artemisia argyi. The sequence goes on from JARVZY010011782.1 coordinate 54,401, forward strand.
ATTAATTCACCCCAACACCAAAATATATAATCATTTAACCATAATGTACAAGCTAATCAAGCTACTAAGCCAAGTACTTAAAAATAAAGCCATTAGGTGGGCACAGTGGTCGGTCGACCGGACCAGTCGCCCTTGCGCTGACCGAGTCGCCGCCACTGCAACCACAAGATCGATGAAGGTCGGACGGCTCCAAAATTCACAAACCAGTCACCCCCTCGACCAATTAATGCATTCCACAAAAGAAAAAAAAATGTACCGTTACATATCAAAACAAAAACGAATATGAAACGAAAAAAGAAAAGAGCAATCATCAATCAAGCCAAAACAAACATCAAACTTATTCCATCTATGGTCCACGAACTGAATGTATACAGCAACAATAAAACCCAACATCTACATCTACCTCAGTTCTAACCCCATCTCAAAACCACCATCAGGGTCAACACAACATAAAACCTTAGAGAGAGTTTTCACTTAATATTCAAGAAAAGTGTCTGATTTTCTAGCAAACATAGATTGTTGGTTATGTTCGGTTATCAAGATAAGAAAGAAAGGATGAGTACGTGATGTTTGTGTGGCTGCAAATCATGGCTGCGTATTTTTGTGAGGAAAATTAGGGTAGGAATGAGGTAATTTAGGTTTTGTAAACGTATTTATAAGTCCAAACATTTAGGTTGTATACCGGTTTGGTTATTAATTGGGCTGGACAAATGATATCACAAATTGTTTGGTAGTTTTATCATGGGCCTTAATATATATTAACGATTAAAGTTTGTTTAGGCTGAAAATGGATTTAGACTAATTACTAATTGAGCCGTATATTATTTGTATGATATAGCTGATTTTGGGCTAATTTTTGATATTTGGTTCATATGAATAGTATATATTAAAAATGAAAATGTAGGGGATATATATAGTATAAAAAAGATGGATTTTTTTTTTTAAATAAAAATATAAATGTCAGTCGCCTTACTATGCTTAAAAGGTCGCATGTAAGTCAGAAAATTTATAGGTGATTGTGTTGAAGGAAAGAATCAAGATTTCTGTTTGTGGTAGCTTAGGTTAACAAAAATGAAATTATACTACTGTTTTTTTTATTGGTCCCAAAACCGTCTTCCACGATATATGGGGAGGTTGAGATATAGACAGCCTTACCCCTACCTAAGGTAGAGAGGCTGCTTCCAGTTCTATCTAAGATAGGAAAGGTCCTTCAGCATTTTGTTGGGAGTGAGGATCGAACCATTGACCTCTAGGTTAAGATGCAAGGGATTTTTCAACTGATCCAACCCTAAAATTATTGTTATTTGTAATTCATCATTAAAAAAATATAGCCGCATAACATCACATTACCAAAAAATATAGTCATAGGATACCCGCCGCCGCAACGCGCGGGTACCCTGCTAGTATACTATATAATAAACGACTTCATGTTACAACTCTTTGAAGCATCTCATGCAATCAATGCGATGATGTGTCTTGACTGTGATTGGCTAGTGATTTAATGCGTACAACACCTTCAATGCATCACTTTTCAAACACTAAAACATAAAAATAAATAAATACAAACTTCTTTCATACGATTATTAACTTTGCTATTTTTATTAATCATTAAATGCATTGTTTCCTTTGTAACCGAATAGGACAAAAACTTCAAAACCATATCAAGTAAATGAAAAACAAATCCTTTAAAAAAAATACATATCATCCTCTCCAAATCAAAATCAATGCTGTCAAAATTGTAATATGGACAGGATTCGATCATCTTTTGAATCAAACTAGTCGGGCAGCGGTCCGCCGCGCTGCGGCGGGGCATTGTAGTTGTCGATTATTTTTTTAAAATGTTATTCATAAATGTTAGTTTTATCGGATTCAGTTAATTTTGTTATAGTGTAGCTTAATAAACACTCTTGATGTTTGCACAAAACTTAATAAACAATCTTGTGCACCAGATGTAACGTTGGGCATGAATTAATTTTTTTTAGTATTCATAAGTGTTCTACTGTTTGAGCATGAATTAACTTTTTAGTATTCATAAGTGTTCTATTATTTGGGCATTAATTAACTTTTTGTTCAATGGGCCTGAGCTTAAAATCTTACTCACACTTTTTTTTCAATGGGCCGGGGACTGTAGCGACAAAAACGGTGTCGTCTATGATGCTCTATTATATATATATTAATTGTAGGTGTATATCATAAAAGGTTTGACTTCCATTATGCCCAACTTTATATTAAAATTCGTTAATTTCTTTTGTTATATTAAAATCGTTAATTTCTTTTGTTATATTGTTATGTTATGAATTATGAATTAGACATATTATCTTTTCAGGTAGCTAATAATATTTGTGTAACATTGATCAACATGAAATAAAGCCTTTAACCTTTTGATTAGCGAGGGTCATCTTTTCAAGTAGTTATGCCCTGTTTCATCATGATTTAAGTGATATATTTTTTTTCGTGCAGTGTTGAAGTTGGTTCTTCTGAATCCGTTTTGAGAAACGCAGAGCATCCCAGACTCTTTGCGCAGTCAACGAGTCATGCTCTTGACGTGTTTATAGATGGAGAACTTTCAGGTACGACATAGTGATTAATTTTGTAGAATAAATATTAAATATAAAAGAATCATAAGATTTAAATGTTCTTATATATAGGTTCGGCTTTAGTAACAATGGGTGTATTGGGCTAAACAGCAGTTTTAAATGGGTGATTAAGTCATTTTTAGTGGTTTTCTGGGATTAAAAAATTTAAGTTTTCAAGGGGGTGGTGTCTTTTCTACTTCATTCAAACAATGGAAGTTGATCTCATTTATGAATATCCTAATTGTAATCTATAAACATGTGCATAATTAAATTTTAGCACATGCCACTTTGATACCATTGGTAACGTGTTAAGATTTTCCCTTTATTAAACAGATGATGGGTTTGCATATTCTACTTCATTCTTCATATGCAATAACTGCAGAATGTTGATTTAATGTTTTCACATGACAATCATTCTTTAATTTCATATGCTATTACTGCTATTCATATGGGGAAATCGATGTAGGCTTAATTTAATCACGTTTTATGGAATAAGGAAATAGTATGTACATTCGTCTCATCTACACCTACACTTCTACATGTCAAATTATTGGTACATTTAAGGTGAGATTTATAGTTATTAGAGCCACTTATCTAAAACGTTACATTATTTAAATGATCAGCTGCTATGAATCCCAAAGTGTACCACAAACATCATGGCTCTATTTGATTACTAATGTATCTTTTTAGTTTAAATGGTTAAATAATAGATCAATAATTTGATAATTCCTTTGTAATCACGAAGGTTATAGATGCCATGTGCCTTTAAAGCCATATATGTTAGCATGCCTGCCATGATAGCCTTTCGTTCAGGTAATGGTTTTGCTATCCTTTAATGGTGATTTGTTTAATTTTGCATATGATAATATTATCTATAGCGTTTATGATAGAAGCTTTTGAAACAAGCCTTAGAGAAAAGTGTATATTGTTTTGACCCGTTCTCTTTTTAGCTACATTCTTTATTTGAACCTGCTTTTAAAATAAATATAGTTAATCATAGGTTTTCAAACAAGTTCACTCACTCGCTCAAGAAAAGTGGAAACAGGAAAATTGATTAAAGGGTTCCTTCGGTTTTGATAGAAGATGTACGCAATGCAAACGAGGACTAAAGGAGAGAGCCTTTCATGATTCGTGGCAAAAGCTTCTTGATAAGGACTTACCAACACTTCGGCATGATGATACCAGACCTTGCTGAGGTAAACAAAGTTTTTGGTGTTTATGTATAATGATATAATTTATTCTTTTCACTAAGTAAATAGTTGCACACTAGAGAATGAAATTCATGCGCCCCGGGTTACTTATGAGATATAAGATATTTTGTCGAGGTGACAAAATTCATGGATCAGGTTAAGTAATGGTATAAAATAGGAAAAACATTTGGTACTTCAATTGTTGATCCAATACACTTAAGATTTTAATAATAAGATTTAAGAGGTTTACATCTTAGAATGATTTTCAAACTGTTTGTCTCCTTTTATGAGCTACACTGCTTTTTAGTTTTACCCGTTTGAGCTTCTATTGATAGGACTATCAATACAGGTATAAGTGAAAAAGATTCATGACGATTATGGTGAAAACAAATGAACTATTAGGTCTTTTTTATGTTATACAAACTGATATTATTTTTATTTATTTTATACCATTAAAAAAGTTAAAACCATTTTCATGTTTTATTTTAGTGTCGCCTCATACTGGATAGGTTATGGATCAGTTATGGTTTCTTGCAAGTTCAAAAAAAGAAGGTTATAGTTTCTTGCACTGCATATTCACATGGGTCTCACAAATCAACCCGGGTGTTCTGATTATTTTTTACAAACATAACCATCATGAAAAGTTACGACACATTCTTTTAGTTTGACTTTTGTTTTTTTAGGTGTTCACGGAATGAACATAGACTACTCAAGTGTTAGACGTTGATGGCATACATTTGCTATACAAGACAATCTACCGGTTGGAGAAGACGATAAGTGCACCTTTATTATTTTAATAGTTACAAACCAAATTGTTTATCATATCATTGACATATTACTTATTATTCCTTTCAAAAAATATTGAATCTTATTTACCTTCTTTGTTGTTTGTTACTTTATTTACATATGTAACTCCTTAATTAATAATTTCGTTAATAATCCCGTCAATTTGACGGGTCTATAAAGGTACGATTATTTTATTTTTGTTATTTCGAGGAATTTGTTTGAAATCTGAATGTTGGAGCTTTTTGAACTTATAAATAGGTTGGAGCTCAAACACAAGTTGAGTTAAAGGATAAACAAAGGCGGATGGAAGATGCTGTAAATGCAACTAAGGTAGGTTGACTACTCATAGTCAACTGTTGACTTTTTGTTGCTGCTCATCTTAAGGTTCTATAATTTTCATTTGCATGCTAAAGGTTGTTTTTTGAGACTATCTTTGAAGGTTAACGAGATCAAAAAACTTATGGACAATGAAGAGCAAAAGGTAATCCCACATTTACATTTTCACATTCCATCATGTACTGATATTAGGCTGTCATTATTTTACATTTTCACATTCTACATCGCTGTTTATTATTGTAATAGTTGCAAACCATATTGTTTATTCATAGACATATTATTTATTATTCCTTTCAATAATAATGAATCTTATTTACGTTCATTGTTTATTCACACACGTATCTCCTTAATGAACGATTTCTTTAAAAATCCCAGTGATTCCACGGGTCTATATTGGAGATGCCCTTACTCCTCAAACAAGGTTTTGGTTCTCTTTTAACTGTACTTCATAATAATAAAATCAAAGTTATAATGGTCTCGTTGTTTTGTTAAAATAAAATGCAGGTAAAGGAGGTACAAGGTGGAAAAAAAGAAGAAAAAGCACAACTGCTTACCAAACTCAATAGGAAACAACTGAAAGATGATGAAGAGAAATGTCAAGTCTACGTGGAGAAACTTAACAAGTAAAGAGTCCAATGATTACGATGCAACGGTTATTTTATGGTGTCCTTTCTCAGCAAAGAACAAGTCACTAACGAGGAACAACGCAAGCTTCTCATATGTGCCTACAAGAATATCACGGCTGTTTATTTAACTTTTGATATATTTGATCACATCAGATGAGGTGTTGTGCGACAAGGACGTGTCTTTGATACTCAATAAATACAGATTAAAGGTCGAGACCAGACTTAAGCCATTTTTGTTAACTGTAGAACATACATGTTTTATAGCATAGGAACAATTTACTTATACACAGTAAGTTCTTAATCAGGTTACATGTTAGGTGTGAGTTAAACTATCTTTTTGTCGTCATACTATATCAATAATTTTAAATACCAATTTAACTACATACACAGGTCGATACTGCACGAAAAAATTTATCTATCTATTCTAATAAACATGAATTTTTACAACTCTTTGAAGTAGACCATTCAATTAATACAATGACATATTTGTAATCTTATTGGTTGAGTTTAAAGCTTACACCATCTATTTCGTTGTTCCATCCTAAACATATACTACACAAAACTTCTATTCAATCACAAATAATTAACATAACACATTTTGGAGATAAGGTTATGATGAGGCGAAAAATGATCCGTTTTTAGGGGGTCATTTAAGCCCGAATCCGACTTTATTTGATCAAATATTGCCCTAAATCGTTCCTTTTGTGATTTTAGGTGTTTGGAGAGTGAATTCTGGAAAAGAGGCTATTTTGGACGTTTTTGGAGCATAAAGTGAAGGAAACGACAAAGTACCAAAAATCCAAGCTGGAAATACAAGGTGACGGCGTCACGACTTGAGTCTTGACGGCGTCAGACATGATGAATATTTTACCGTAGCTGGTGACGGCGTCAGATGAGTAGATGACGGCGTCAAAGTGGCCAAGATTAATTTACCGTAGGTGGTGACGGCGTCACATAGGCCGTCACAAGTGGATCTAGGGCGTCCAAGGAAGTTTATGGCGGCGAGTTGACGGCGTCAGATTTAACTCTTGACGCCGTCAGGACGATTTTCCTATATATAGTTTTCTAGTTTTTTCATTAAAAAGGGGAGAAGTTTTGGTGAAACCCTAAAGACGATTTTGGTGCCTCTTTTACAGGTTTTTCAAGGGTTCCAAACCCTTGAGACCTTGCATTGTAATTGAGCTAAGTATACTTTTAATTCAATCAATATGTCTATGTGTTGGTTGTTTATCTTTTGTTCTTATCTTAATTCTACTATGCTAGGCTAGATTTTCTTTGTGTTTGCTTAGATCTAATGAAACCTAGATGTTAATTATGTGTTGATTACTTGTCTATTCTTGTTCTTGGATGAATGATATTATATGTTAGGCTTAAGAAAACTGGCAGATCTCCAATGGTAACATGCTTGAACGTCTTAAGAAACATGAACCGAGGCGTACTAGGTCTTTATTGGTTGTATTTAATGCATGAGCCACTGTTTACAATCCCTATAGTTGTGCTGGGTCATGGTGTAGGAGGAGATAAGAGCTCATAGAGTTGGGGAGTTATGTATGCCACCCCACGAATGGTATTAAGGAATACAATCCGTCATCCATACAAGTATAACAAGTAATTGACATGTAAAAGATATCTAGGGAGTAATGAAGTCTAAGTAAACACAATTTCTCCACATACTGCTCACAACCTTAGTTTAATATTAGTTTATTTTTATTTTTATTATTTTATTTTGATTGCATCTTAGTTTTGGGTTAGTTGATTAGCAACTAATTCCGCCCACTCCTTCAAAACCCGAGATTTTACTTGCTTTCATAAAAATATAAAAACACAAAAATAATCATCTTCCACCTCTAGAACTATTAATTAGGTTTTCTAATCCTAGCGACACTATTCCTAAGCTGAACGATCAATCCCCCGGTACTTGTCACTATACTATACTACAACGATCAGGTACACTGCCTGGTGGGGGTTGTAAGCCTCGCGAGATCCCTCGAGAGGTAAAGCAAGGTGCGATTCCCACGCATCAAGTTTTTGGCGCCGCAGCCTGGGGAATAGTTATTGTCTAGGTTAGGATTTCTTTTTATTAGGTCTACTTGCTAGATTCCTTTCTAGTAAGATTTTTATTTTTTATTTTTAGGTCTTCTTTAGTCTGTCTTATTTCTTCGTGCCTTTGTTCGTAACTCTTTACCATCCGACATCATGGAAGGTGGTAACATCTTTGAACCCATCATCCCACCACAACAAAACCCACCACTAGAACCCCTTAGGCCCCGAACCTTAGGAGAATATTCCCGACCTAGCCACCAAGGCTACCGAAACACCATTGAGCTCACCGGAGCCAATGTGACCCCCTTGGGATCCGACACCATCCGGTTGGTGCAAAGCGGATGTGCATTCCATGGACTTTGCTCCGAAGATCCAAACCAACACCTTAAGGACTTCCTCAAAATCGTAGATTCCATAGACCTAGGTGTTGAAACTAGAGAGACTACCCGTTTACGCCTATTCCAATTCTCTCTACGGGATCAAGCTAGTCAATGGCTTGAGCGTTTACCCGCGGGATCCATCACCACATGGGATGGTCTCACCACTCGTTTCCTTGCTCAATTTTTCCCACCGGGGAGAACTACTAAGCTTAGGAATGACATCTTGATGTTCCAACAACGTCAAAATGAATCTCTTTATGAAGCATGGACTCGTTTCAAGGACTTACTCCAAAAAGTCCCTCATCATGGCATAGATCTTTGGCTCCAAGTCCAAATTTTCTATGACCATATCGATATCCCCACAAGGCGAACCATTGACCAATCGGCCGGTGGTAAGCTACGTGATCTTAGTGCGGAACAATCATGGGAACTCATAGAAGATCTTGCTCTCTATGACAACGAAAGTTGGAATGATCCCCGTGATTTGAACAAAACGGTCAAGGCAATATCTTTGCCTTCGAACAATTCAAGCACTCCCGACCGTAGGATCATGGAACTTGAGGACCAAGTCAAGTTTCTCATGAAATCTTACGAAGCTCCGAAGCATTCAAGCCAAGTGAACAAAATCACTTCTTCATGCGAATTATGTAGTGGTCCCCATGACACTCGTGATTGTATGGAACTCCCCGGAACAGCTTTTGCGGACTACGCATCCACGCGTACCGACGAAGCGGGAGATAAGTGGTACACTTTCAAGCCCGAGCCAAACACATACGGTGATTCATACAACCCTTCATGGAAAAATCACCCAAACCTTAGGTGGAAACAAAATCAACCCAATTCTTCCAACCCACCTAATCGTTACCAATCAAACGGT
>JARVZY010011783.1:0-7500 GCA_030686995.1 Artemisia argyi
TATGAGATAAAGTAAATAATTCAATGACAAATAAGTTACCTGAAGTGCTAGCGCCCATGTGCTCAGTCTTCTTAACCGTATTGTTTCGCAAGTCATCGAGATAAAGAGGACAATTCCTCTTCCAGTGGCCCATCACCTTGCAGTAATGGCATCCTTGATCCTTCTTTGGATTATTCTTGACAGGAAGGTTCTTCTTAGGTTGAGGTGGTTGATAAGCCATAACCTGCTTATTCTTATCAGCCTTCTTCTTTCCTTTACCCTTCTTCTTATTCGCATTTGGCTTGTTAATTCTACCCCCTTGTATAGCAAGAACTTGGGGCGTAGGAGCCTTTGGTGTCAACCCTTTCTCATAATCAATGAGCAGTGCGTGCAATTCACTTACTGTCTTCCCCACACAATGCATATTGAAGTTCCTCACAAAACCATTAAAATCCTTGTTAAGGGATCTATTGATTAAGTTCACAGCCATATCATTGTCATAGGGTTTCTTAAGTGTTTGTAGTTGATCCATGAAACTTTTCATCTTCAACACATGAGCACTCACAGGTTCACCATCACCCTGCTTACAACCATGTAGAGCCTCCATCAAATCATAAATCTCTACATTTGATGGTTTCTCATATAGTTTCTTGAGTTCATCAATCATGTTCATGGGGAAATACTCTTCAAACTGCCTTTGAAGAGGTGTGGACATTGCCCCTAACATCATTGCGGCCACATCAATATGTTCCGTACAATCAAGATTCCATTTGGCCTTAGCAGCTTCAGTAGCTGCCTCGCCTACAGGTTCTTCAGGACAAGGCTTTTTCAAGATTTCAAGTTGACCAGTCACTCGCAGGACAATCCTTAGTGAACGATACCAATCATTGAAATTTTCTGAGCCAGTCAATTTTTCTCGTTCAAAATAAGTTTTGAACACACAACGGAAGTTGGTGTTATCAGTTTGAGCCATTTCTACAGATAAAGAAAGTTCAAAACATTAGTATTTTTGATAATACAATTTTTGAAGAAAATTAAAATACCCAAGGAATTAATATCCATAGAATAATCTTGAAAACTAGGATCCTCCATAAACATAGTTTCATCACATCAGTTGATCTGCTAGTAATGAAAGTATAATATGAGGTAACTTGTCGTACAAGTAATTGGCATAACATTTGTCCAATTCCTAGATATATGAGATTTACAATCACAAAATATTTGTATTGTAAGCATGTTTAGTCCCCATCTTAATGCCTTGAGTCCAAGATCTCACTTACTACTCAATTTAAGTCTTCTAACTTAAAAACTGCAAACTCACAAATCCATCACATCAGTTGATCTGCTAGCAATGAATTTATGAAATTTACCTCTCCATTGCAATCTCGCCAAGTTCTCACATGACGTAAATTACAACCTCAAGTGTTTTTAATTAGATGGCATATGACTTAATTTTATAAGGGTAATAATATTTTGATGTGATCAAAATAATGTATGAAGAAGCATGCATACAACTTCATAACATTGGTTTTACAAAATATTTTTATTACCAATTAGCTAAGAGTAAAATAACAAAGTTTTGATTAAGGTATCGGGTTCACCAATTAAAGAATTACCATCAATTATCGTCCACTATATCGTACTTTTGCATAAGCCCGAAAGCTTAGTGTTTCGGATAATCATTGTGGAATTGTGGATAATTCACCCTTAAGATGACAGTGTACATGTAATGGTTGTTCGGTAAGTCTAATTTACACACAAACGAGCGTTAAGACAGAATGTTGTCTCTTTAAGGCCACAATTTAATGCGTTGCCATCCTTATACCCATCTTATAGTGTGTAAACTTCGGTCGAGCCTATTTAACCATTACGTACAAAAACATCAATCAACCAATCCTTTGAAATTTAAACTCTTAAAAACCAAAACAATTTCGCCATTATTTAGTCCGTATTATTTTTCTATTCAAAAGTTACCCTTTTCGTTTATAAACATGTCTAACACAATTAATAAACAAAACAAGTAATGTACAATAAAAAATAAAACAACTAAATAAACAAATATACATAATCATAACACTAAATATGTATAAAACATGTAGCCACATGCAAATCTTATTCAATAGTCCTATTAATAATCAAATCTAGGTGTATAACGTATTAATTCAATTGAGGCTTTCTTCTTCTTAGAAAAAGAGCCACATACATTGATAAATCGATTGCGTAAGCCAAAATTAAATAAATACCACATAGCACATAATCGATTACTTAATATTGGAGTCTTCCCCAATTCGACATCTATAATAAATTTACATGTTTCAATATAACTTAACCATTAATTCATATAAACAATTTAAACCATTTAAATTATAACACAATATAAAAATCCATGCAAATATGCACTTTTTCATGAATTTAGCTTAACAATTAACATATTGCAGCAAGATCATTTACTAAAACGCATAACAATTACATGACATTCTAGGGTTTCTAATCATATTAAAAAATCAAAAACCAAAACCCTAACAACCCTTAAGGTCAATCGACCCATAAAAATTTTAGGGTTAGGAATCTAACAAATAAACCCTAAAAACATGTAACTAAACGAATCAAGATCCAATTTTTATGCGTTTCGATAATTAATTACACATTATAACGGCTCTAGATGCCACTGTTGGAATTATTATATCATGACATTCATATAAATAAACCAAGTACATCAAAGTGAGCATAGCAGAAGCAATTATAATAAGATCGAATAACATGTAATTAATTAATCAATAATTAAATAGTAAACATACCTTTGTGATTCTAGCCCGAACAAGAATCAAAAGCAATCTTCCAGAACAAGAACCCTAATTAGGGTTTATATGGATTACAAGAATTACCCCATACCTCTTTTGTAATTCAATCCAAGAATCAAACAATAGTGTGTTTGATTCACGTTCTTGTACACACATACTAATTCAAGAAAAAGTTTATGCAAGTAATAAACACAAAACCTTTTTTAGATCTATGAAAATCGAAAACCCTTAGGGTTTTGTTTTGATGGATCGACCAAGAAAAGGAGAGGAGAGAAAACACCAAGATGTGTGTGTACAAGTTATGAGAAAAACATGCATCTTGGGTTTGCTTATATACTATTCAAAACTTGGAGCTCAAGGCACATAAGGAGGTGGAAACCTCTCTTTGCCGATCGGCCAAGGACTCCCATAGGGGATTCCGGAACATTCTCTTGTTTCCAAATTTTGCCTAGTATTACTTTCCTAATCTTCGTTTAATATATAATTAGTCATTAATCATTAAATACTAATTACAATTATTTATTTTGTTTTTAATAATTAATTATAACATTTTATAAATAATTATTACTTTTTCTCTTCATACGTATTGTGTGCAATCCCGTGATCTCAAGTTCGATCCTAACACACGACTATTATTATTTTGTCTATAAAACCAACATATGGTACACACAACACTTGGGGTCTATGATCCAGTGTTTCGACTGGAAAGCTGGGGAACATGGAAAACTCACACGTGTTGATATGGAAGAGGGATTCAGGCTCACACTCCCTAGAGCTAAGCCTTTGGTTTGTGTTCCTGTGTCCCGACTTGATCCAATCTCAATGCAATTAACATTGCACAGATCGTTGTGGTTCAAACAACCTTTTGGGTTATTTGGAGATACAGGAACAATGTTTGCTAAGCTTCTACTTGAAACCTCCGCGCGATGATGTTGTTAATGAAGACATAAAAATCCTGTAGTAAGATTGGATTAGGGATCTAATTCAAATAAATAAAAACAGCCTAAACAGCTTTAATAATTTTGAGGTGAATACATGTATATGCATATTAATATGCGACCATAGTCACCCAAACACACTATCTTTTGCAAACCAATTTGTTAAAACTGACTGGTAGAATTTGTTTGTTGATTCAGTTTAAAAAACAATGCCAAAGATCGACCATCATAAGCTTATTGACGATCGATTTGGAGGATAGAATATGATGCTTTGGCTAGCTCTATGACTTTCATCAAACGATATCTTGAGTACTGAGTAGTTCTGGTTCTTCAAGTGATAACTAATGTCAAACACAACATTTAGTTTTGAACAAGTTAGCCATGTGAATCTTAGTTGTGAGCATAAATGTTTTTTCATATCCTGACGATAGAAATGAGTTTAAACAAGCCATATATATTGACTAACACTCGACTACTCGAGTATGTTGCAACTTATTTTTATCTCAATATGATAATGCTACTACTAACAAAAGCTTTTTGTCCTCGAATCTGTTTTTGTTTCAAATTTCAAAATCAACACGCACATAAAATTAGAAAAACGACATGCTACACAAAATGTAAAAACAAAACAAACGATACAAGCTTCATTTGAACATTCACCACTGATGCAGCATAATAACTACCATTAAATAAGCATCATCGATCATCAGACTCGCGCATACATAATTATACAGTAACAAAAATGAATAGAATTCGATAATATTAACCTATCTACGTTCAGGAAGCTCGATCTTGAGAGTGTTTGTGTGTGTGTGCGCGTGTGTGAATATTTGGGAAGATTCGCGTGTGTGAATATTTGGGAAGATTCCCGCCACTAAAGCTATTCGGGTATTTTAAAATTTAGTGTGTGTAAGACTGAACCGATGTATGAAATGTACCTTTTCTTTAGGTTGTAATTAAAAGAGAAGTTGTTATACAAGAATAAGAGGAGTAAAAATAATAATCCTAACTCCTAAGCTATCATTAGGTAAATATGGTGAACAGAAAAAAGATTTAAATCAAAATCAAAATAATAAGGCAATGTACGTTGTTCAAAATCAAAATAATAACAACGCTTTGGGTGAACTAGAAAGAGACGTGGTTCGATCCAAACACCCCTTCGATCATTGTTTTTACCGTTATGATAAACACAATCAATTTCGTTTGGATAAACGAGTTGTAGACCAGATTTGTTGACGAGTCTGTCTGGTGTACAACCGCAAACATCATAACGTAACAAGATGTTATGTAACAAAATGGTATCTTGTGTGCATCCCCACGGGAGTAAGGTTTGACTTTGTTATATATCTTTGACAGAAAATGTGAGTGTATAACTCTTATCATCTACGTAATAAAAGGTTTGACTCTCGTAGTCGAATGCTGCAAATTACCTCACAATGCAAGGCTTGTACTTACAAATACGAATGTTTTTAGGTAGTTACCTTGTGGTGAGTCACTTTCCCCTTTTGAAATGACTATTATTTCACTTGATGTCAGAATGAAAACAAGGCAGTCAGGGGAGGTAGGTAAGCTTGATAACGCGGCTGCATGGCGTGTAAATTTCTTGCATGGGAAGTTAGGGAGTACAATCTTGTCTCGAGAAAAGGGCGAAAAGAAGAAAATGGTTCCTCCTCGTTTGAGAACAAGTAGCCATCCTTGATATGATGCGAGGAAGATTGAACTTTTGAGTTAGGAAAGTTGACATTGTACACTTTTGGTCTCTTGTGGTTGTAGATGATGCAATTCGAACTTCTAAAACTGTGCATCAGGAGCCATGGATGAGAATAAGATTGTATCACAGCAGATGCCCTGTATGAAGCACGTCGAAAATCTTTGCGTGTACCACGAAAACTCAAAAGCTCAATGATCCCTAATCGATATGCGATTAAGGATAGATAGTATATCTCGCTCTAGGAAGATCCCATAAAACCTATCAACCAATCATAGTCACCTATTTATATTTTCCATTTTTTTTTTCTTTTCAAAACAACATATCTTGCAAACAGTAAATCTTCAAGCTACAAAAAAAATACCATCGCGATGAGAATTAAATGATCTTTCTATAGATATGCATTGTTATATAGTTTCGACGATTTTTTTTTTTTTTTTAATTTCCGCCCAGAAAGAATCATATATGATTCGTCAAAATTATATATGATTCGTAAAAAATCATATATTATTCGATTCTTACGAATCATATATAATGATTCGTAAGAATCATATATAATTCGTAAGAATCATATATGATTTGTTAAAATCGAATCATATATGATTCGTAAGAATCATATATGATTTTTTTGGGCGAAAAAAAAAGTTCATCGAAAAAAAATTCGTTGAAAGTATATAACAACACATGTCTATAGAAAGATAATTTAATTCTCGTCGCGATGGTATTTTTTTATAGCTTGATGATTTACGGTTTGCGAAATATTTAAGTTTTAAAAAAAATGTGGAACTTTATTTTTTATTTTGATAAAAAAATGAGTGGCTAAAATTGCTTGATAGGTTTTATGGTAAAAATTGGGTATATAAAGAACTTTTGGCCACTAAATCATCTCAAATTTAAATTAAACAACACAAATAATATAACATTTTATAAAAACTAGTCAAACAAAAAACAATAGTTTAATAAATACAAATAGTAAAACTACAAGTACAACATATTTTTCTTCACCATGCATATTTTATTCTCCATCCTATACAAGTTCTAAACTTATGTTTACACTTATTTAATTCATTGATACATCTATACAACACCAATAATTAATATTAGTCTTAAAATTTTTATTCGTTCAAAAATACAATTAATATACCACATGCTACTAATGTGGTCTTTATGACACAAAAACTTAAATTCGATTAAAAAAATCAGACATGTCAAAGCAAAAAACAATCCAGGTGGTTTATAAAGTATGAAAAATGTGTAGCTTTTAGAATACTGTAATTCATATTTCATTAAGCAATAATTTCATATATAGATTTACTAATCATATATTTGCACGAACTAATGTAAATTACTTTATGTTTATACGTTACATAATATTGTGGTGAATATTACACAACATTTATTGATTAGCAAGTACCTTTCACCGTCAATCGTCACAACTTCGTAATACTACTAACTGCCATTTTCCTATATCCATGGCATCATGATGCACCGGTACTCTACTATATTAATATAGATAGTGTGCGATAAAGTTATTATCTAAATTTCTCGCCATGCAAAATGTTATTATCACAAAGAATATATAATCAAATACAGTAATATTTTTCGCCAAAAGTTTTGATTACAGAATACCGGGTCACTGCAACGCGCAGATACCAAGCTAATATCAGTTAAAAGAAGATCGACTCATATCAACCGACACATACCATGTTATGCATATCTCATACTTGAGTTTGATTTCCATATTTACTTTTTATTTAAACGATTGATCCATAAATGGAACGTGGATATGGAAGAAAAGCTCGGGACGGATTTAGGAGTTTTAATAAATAGTAAAAAAAAATGTTGATTGGACCTTATAGCCAAATTGTTGGTCATTGCTTCTTTTGTTTAGTAACAATTGGAGAATAAAAACAAAAATTAACATTAAAACAAACTTTTGGTGTGGAAAAAAAAACAGATAAAGAGAATTAAATCGTACGTTAAAATAAAAGAGAACATGTGCTTATGCTATAAAAGCAAGAAAGCATAAGAAAAGAAAAAGATAATATATATATGTATATATATATATATATAT
>JARVZY010011783.1:10000-34279 GCA_030686995.1 Artemisia argyi
AACCACCACCGAGACCACCACCACCTCCGATTGTTTCTCCGACGGTAACAAACCCCCACGCGCTCCCTTTCTTTTCTTTTCCTTAATTTATTTCAAAACCCTAATTATTTTTTTATTTAAATCCGATTTTAATGAGGTTTATTCATAAAAATTGTTGATATAAATAATTGACTAAAAACATTATTCATATCTTTCGATATCTCTAAGTTTTGATAATCACAAAACGAAAACTCATCAAACCAAAGGTTATGACGTAAACAAGTATTTAGTAGTAAATACTCACTTTCACCATTTAATCACTTAAGGTATGAATAAACAAAGTGATTAATGTATTGTAAGATCAAAGGAAATTTTATATTAATACATAACATTATATAAAATGATTTTAACATTTTATATATATTTGTAAATCATTTTTGGTATAGCTTTATTAAACCACAAAAATGTGATTTCAAATTTCCAACCAAAAAGGGCAAATTTTATCCAGAAAAACTTTTCAAACGTTCAGGAGGGCGGCCCCCTTAATTTTACTAGGCGGCCCCCTTAATCATTAAGGGGACCGGCCTATAATTAAGGGGACCGGCACGCTCCCGAACCGTAAAATCTGGTCCTTTAAATACTGGATCATTTTACACATTTTCCTCACCTTTTTGCACCAGAAACTTTCTGATCTAAACATCCATTTCCTTTCTCTAAAAATCCT
This sequence comes from Artemisia argyi, assembly GCA_030686995.1. NCBI lineage: Eukaryota > Viridiplantae > Streptophyta > Magnoliopsida > Asterales > Asteraceae > Artemisia > Artemisia argyi. Next base: position 10,704 of record JARVZY010011783.1, read on the forward strand.
TTGATCTTATATACTTTGATCTTTGTTTCAAAGTGATTCAAGCCTCAATATTTAAAGTGCAAAGAGAAGAATACTTCTATTAGAAGTATTACAACTTAGTATCATCTTGTTATCTAAGTTGCTTGTTTATACTTTCTTGTAAATCTTTCATTCTTTGGTGAATAAGGTGTATGTATTAGTTAGCTAGATTTAGTTGAAGAATCTAGAATTATTGTAAGTGTAAAGTGGAACTTGAAGTGAAGAAGAAGGGTTAGATAGTATTGGTGATAGGAGATTGTAGCAATAGGGACTTGTTGTGAAGATATTGAGGGTTCCAAGTGAAGAAGACTAGAAGACATTAGTAGATTGAAGTTGTGAAGACTTTAGTGGCTTGAAGGTGTGAAGACATTAGTGGCTTGAAGGTGTCAAGACATTAGTGGCTTAAAGGTGTGAAGACATTAGTGGCTTAAAGGTGTGAAGACATTAGTGACTTGAAGGTGTCAAGACATTAGTGCCTTGAAGGTGTGAAGATACTTGTGGTGTGAAGAAGCATTGAAGTAGTGCAAAGGTGTGAAGAAGAAGTGGTGTGATATTTGGTGTGAGATTGCTTCTAGCTACGATTAGAACTCGACATCTTGCTTTGTGTCGTTAATTGGTGTAAGCTTTTGGTGTGTACGGTTTTCTCCGCCATAAGGGAGGTTATTGACTTAGTGAAGAAAACTCTCGAGTTCTGTGCTCGGGGAGTGGGGTAGGGCAAGGAAGGTGTCCTTGTAGCCGAACCACTATAAATCCTTTGTCTCTCGGTTTGATCTTTCCATCTCTCACTCTTTGCTTGCTTACTTACTAGCTTTTCATATATTGTTAATATTGTGTTGTGCATATATTGATTTCACATAAAGATCAAACTAGGTTCCATTTAAAACATTAATTATACTTTAGTAAAATATAAGTATAAACAATTACTAAGACATATATATCAATATTAGTACAAACTTGTAATTAAGTGAGATATATGAAATTATAATTTTTATTCTACACTTTAAATAAGTAGTGTATATATGATATATGTGAATTAGTTTGTATCTATACTTTAGCTTCAAAGGTCTTTACAATTACCATCAATTCTTTGAAAAGCAAATTCTTATTAAACGAAAAAGACGCAAAACTATTCAACCCCCCCTTCTAGTTTTCCACAAAAATGGTTTTAAAAAAAATGTTACTAAACCCTCGTGTGGACCCCCTTCTCGCCTCTACAACCGACTCGGTCAACCACCGAGTCAACTGAGTTGACTCGGTGCGGTGACTCATTATGTTTTCCTTGCTCTTTTGATGTTCTTGATGTTGTTGTACCCGGATTTGGATTTGGTTATTAATTTTGATTCGTTTGGCTTGCGTTGGTCTTGACAGCTCACGCGTAGCCGAGGCGTGACTCGTGGTGAGTCACTGTGAGGCAGCATAAATTTTAAGTCAATTAATTTGAAACTTTGCATTAATTTTAAGGTTTAAACTTTGCATTAATTCTAAGGCATTGATGGCTGTGAAAAATTGGTGTGTACTTTAAGCTTATCATACTTGTACATGTCTAATTATATTCATTTATGGTATTAATTGTCTATTTGTGTTAGAATTACTTGTACTTTAAGCTTATTAATATTTAAGGCTTAAAATTAAGCATGCTAAAATTAGAATGCCTAAATGCTTTATAATATAGTAAGATAAGATATATATATATATATATATATATATATATATATATATATATATATATATATATATATATATATATATATATATATAGGGTGGGGTTATTTTAAAAAGGGAGTTATAATAAAAAGTGTAGGAAGGATTGTGGGAGTGACATGTGTCACCCCCTTGCCACATTATATGACACATCATATGACACGTGTCACCCCACCCCCACCCCCCCCCCCCCCCCCGAAAAAAAAATTTCCGCCAAAAAAAAATTTTTTTTGGGGCAAAAAATTTTTTTTTTCCCGCCAAAATTTTTTAGTGCATCACAGTTATAAAGTTACTGCATCACGGTTATAAAGTTACTGCATCACAATTATGATTTTACTGCATCACGGTTACTGCATTCATGGTTTTAATGTTACTGCATCATGGTTATAAAGTTACTGCATCATGGTTAAAAAGAAACTGAATTATCATAAGTTTTATGCATCATATATGTATGTAACTGCATCACAATTGGTGCATCTTTATTATAAGTTACTGCATCATAGTTATTAGTTTAGTGCATCAGCTATGTTGCAGTAACTTATAACCTTAATGCACTAAAATTTAAAACTGTGATGCAGTAACTTTTATAATTGTGATGCAGTAACTTTATAACTGTGATGCACTAAAAAATTTTTGCGGGGGGGGGGGAGGTGGGGGTGGTGACATGTGTCATATGATGTGGCATAGGGGTGACACATGTCGCCCTCACAATCCTTCCTACACTTTTTATTATAAGGCCCTTTTTATTTTAGGGAGAATTGCATATATACCCACTAAAACTCAAAAACTTGCATATATACCCAAAATACAAGTTTTTAATGCTTGATGTACAATGTCAATTAAGCATGTTTTGGGTATATATGCAAATATTTAAGTTTTAATGGGTATATATGCAATTGCCCCTATATATATATATATATATATACGTATACATATATATATACGTATATATATACGTATACATATATATATACGTATATATATACGTGTATATATATATATATATATATATATATACGTATATATACATATATATATATACGTATATATATATATATATATATAAACTCGTAAAAAATGCCACGGCATATAAAAACATACAAAGTGAAAATTTAAAATTTATTCTTGTACTTAACAACTTCATTGTTTCATTCATAGAATCACAAATCACAAAGATATTTCAAGAAAAACTTTTTGTAATGAAGCCAAATTATGTTCCGCTGGAGTTGAAAACAAAGACCTCCAGATCCGTGAGCTCTGGCATGAGTGTTTGCGGCTTGGCGAACCAGGTTCCATACAATCCTGAAGAAGCATTTAATGACTTCTTAAATCAAGATTATGACCAACGGGACAAGCTCTTCCCTGCTTTAATTTGCGATAGATACAGAAAGGAACTTGACTTTTTGGGTGATGTGAGACAAAGGCTAAAAAACGAGGGCCAATTCAAAATTTTTAGTTTCAGTTTTCTCAAAATCTATACTACTTATAATACATCTTTGACCTTATATCATATTAATTTTTTAAGATTATCAAAAATATCTATACTACTTATAATACATCTTTGACCTTCTCTCATATTAATTTTTTAAGATTATCAAAAATAGATTTTTAAGTAAATACAATTAAATAAGCATAATTTACAAGTATTTAAAGCATAAAAAAAACTAAAAAAAAAACTATTTAACCCATACAATTAATACACTATTAAAAACACCACATCACCAAAATATACAACTATTTAACCACAATATACAATCTAATTATGCTTCCAAAACATTAAGCTTCCGCGTATCGAGAAGTTATTCGTGTAGAGTAAAATATAAATGTGTGTAGGATTTTCTATATGGTGTATATATATATATATATTGTAAAAGACTTTATTATATGAATTTGTAGTCTCATCAATAAATGTATGTTATTTAATTATTGCACTTTATAAAATTTCGTTAAGTATTTGATAAATGTGTGTAGGATTATTTGTCCGTGACGGACATGCCGACACGCAACTAGATATTTGGTATCGTTAATATTTATTTTAGAGTACCCTCCACTGCAACGCGCGGGTACCATACTAGTTAAACTTAATTTTGGCTTCATCACAATGTTAAAAACTTGAGATTTCAGTTGATCATTTTGGTTAAATAACTCAGATTGTTTAGCATGAAGTACCTTTTGATGAACCTTTTTGAATTAAATACCTTTTTCAGTTGATCAATGTTGTGAATAAACATAGCTCTGAAAGTCTATACTCCGCTCCAATGAATATTGCAAATGCCCATCTAAAGTCTCTATCCCAAGGACTGAATCTCCAAGGATCTAAGGATTCCTTAAACTGCGTCTAGAGCACTTTAAAAGTTTCCTTGGAGTCACATTCTCTCGTCTGCATCTCTCTTTCTTGCATCTTTAAACATGAAGCTAATACCTCTAATACTTATTGTGAACTTGATTAATATGATGTAGTGATTGTGAATTGAATAGGGCTGAGCATCGCAAACCTCAAAACCTACTGGACCGATCGAAAACTAACCGAATGGAAGGACCAACGTCCCATTCTCGGTCTCAACTGTTTCCTTATTTCAGTCTCGGTCCGGTTTTGTGTGGTCCGGTCTGGTCCGGCCTTATGTACAAACCGATTAATAATGCCTTCTTGGACCGGATCAATCCGGACCGGACCGAACACATTCGTTCTGGTCCTCGGTCCGGGTTTTGGTCAAATTCGGTCTTGGTCCGGTCCTGTTTTTGTCGGTCCGGTCCGGTCTTAAACCAATGCCCAGCCCTAGAATTGAATGATTCTTTGTTAATTAATCTTTTCTTAATTTCACAAAAACTAGCATGGTAGACTCGTAGTTGTATTAAATAAACACATAAATTCGGCCCAAAATACTATCAATCTCGGATTATTGAAGCCCAAATTAAAACAATAGTCCAAAATTTATCCCCAAAATTCAGCCTAATAATCAATTCAGATTAAGCCAACTTCAGCCCAAAATTAACCAAAAAGGCAAAAACAATATAAATTTCAGCCCAAAATACTTCTTATGCTCAAAATCTGTCAACGCCCAATTAACAAAACTCATTCCCAAACACTCCGTTAACTATTTATTGATCATTTAGCCACAATGCCTCCAAACCCTCGCCAACTCGTAGACCGAGTCGCTATCGATAGCTACCAAGATGAAGTAACACACCCAAGTGCCATCAAAACATTTGTAGCTGAATTCATAAGTACCCTTATTTTTGTTTTTTGGGTTTTCGTAAGCTTACGGATGGCGGGCAACTGCCCTGTCAGGGCTAGTTGCAACCGCCATCTCGCATGCTTTTGGATTATTTGTAGTTGTAGCTATAGCAGCTAATATTTCGTGTGGACATGCATGTGAACCCTACTGTTACTTTTTGGTTGCTTTATTGGTGGTAATATTACTTTGTTACGTGGGATATGTTAAGTTATTGCTCAGCTTCTTAGAGCAATTGTTGCTTGCCTTTTACTTAGCTTCTCAACTGGTGGCATGGTAAGTTGGATAATTTTTTTCCCCTTAGGTTATGTTGTTTATATGTCGATTAAGGGTTAATATATACTATCTATAAAATGTGTATAGTCAAAGTAAAATGTTAAATTGTTCAATGTTGAAAAGTAGTCAAAGGTGAGAGAAATGAGAGAAATGTGTAGTGTAACTAATACTTTTATTAAAACACACCATTACTTTTGTGTTTTATTTATATTGTACAACCAACTAAAAGCATATCAACCAAATTAAATATAAATATTTAAAACTTCTCTTACTAAATAGTACAATAAATTTTCACAATAAACAATTTAAATAAGCTACAATATAATTCAGAATATAAATAATTAAACACACTTATTAATGTTATTTTTAAAACACTAAAATAAAAAGTACATGTTATTATATATATTATATAAATTAATAAAACACACAAAGTTTTATACAAGCTAACAAGTTGATGGTACATATAGTTTTGAAAACCGGACAGGACTGACAGATTCAACCGGGAAACGGTGTCGCCACTGGTTCGGCTAACTAGTAAAAGCCATCCGAAAATGAACTAGAGAGGACCCGTTGAAACCGATACAAACTAGTAAATTAGGCATCATCGAGATCTATTTCTCTGGTTAATCATCACAGGAAACCTGCGTATACTACATTTAAAGGAAAAAATAAAAAGTGAAAAGTAAAAATTTGAAACTAAAAATAGAAATGTTGAAAACATATATTTCAAAAGGAAACTATTAATACACATCGAAAACCGCGTTGACCCGGGACGCTTCTAATCCGATGGGTTGACCGGGTTTAACTTCACCCGTGTTCGACCCAACCTGTCGGGTGGACCCGGTTTTAGTTGACCAATTTTTCGCCCGGAACGGTTCAACCATTTGAACCACCCGGGTTGACCCAGGTTTCAAAACATTATATTTAATCCCCAAACCTTCAAACTTTTATTATTTTTTGTTTATAACACATAATTTTTTTTAACACTAAACGATCTGTAGCTATAAAATCCCGTTGCTATGCACGGGTACTTGTCTAATATACATATATGTTATTAAAATTTTCAAAAAAATGCGTTTAAGATACCAAACTTTTATTATGTTCAATTAGGTTACTGAAATTATGAAACATGGCATTTTGGTCACTGAACTTATAAAGATATACGTAAACCTCACTGAACTTGTAAAAACACGACATTATGTTATTAACTTATCCAAAAATATGCGTTCAAGTGATTTTGAGTTAACACCGAAATAATAGAACAGTATGTTTTCTGCAAATTCAGTAACGTAAGTGAACAAAATAAATGTTCAGTGCTTCAGGCACGTTTTTTTTTAAAGTTTAGTAACATCTTTGTCTAACACAAATGCTTTTTAGCTAGCACAAGTGTGCAGAAGACTAAATATAGTAAAAATATATGACGTAACTATGAATGGTAGGCCTAGATGGAACTAGGATCTTCTTCGATGTCACAAAATATCGATGAAATATTTGTAGTGTTAAGTTTTGTAATAAGGTAAATGTGCATCCAGGTATTTATAGTAGTTGCTCGGTTAATCCGTTAGTAGGTGTTTGTAGCACTTGCTTAGACCATGCGGTAAGGTAACACAGCCACCTGCGTTAACTCTTAATGCACCACCTTAACGTGGTGCGTTACCTTACCGGCCCCCAAAGTCAAATGGTGCGTTAACGTGCTCGGGCAAGCACTTAACCGTGCGTTAAGAAGCTGCAAAGGATTAAAAAAAAAAAAAAGAAAAAAAAAAACCATTTTGGCTAGTAATTTTTTTTTTTTTTTTAAATACTTTCATTTCCACCCCTATAATATATTACCGTTGTAAACGGTTATAAGTGTACAAAAACAAAAACAACAAAAAAAAAAAAAAAAAAAAAAAAAAAAAAAAAAAAAAAAAAAAAAAACTTTTTTCACACCCATTTTATTACAACTATAAATACCCCTTCACCCCCACAATATTTTTTTCACACTTTCACGACTATTTTCATCTACAATACTCTTCTATTAGCAAAAAAAAAAAAAAGAATGTCGGGTGGCAACAACAACTCGTTTACGAATATTCTCGGTGGTGGGTAGAATCACCCATACGCTGGTTCTTCCTCAAATCCAAACGAGGGTTCGGCACCACCGATGTGGGGTAACCCACAAGATTCCCAATATTGGACCGAAAGTCAACAAAGCGACTTAAATTACAATTTCCAAAATCTTCAATTCTCCCAAACCCCACAACATTCCCAAACGGAAACACCGACCTCTCCTCAAAAACCAAAAAGTCGTGGAAAACGTAAGGCAAAAAAATCCAAAGAACCTGACCAAGACGAGGATGCAGCTACTGGAAAATCGAAGGTGGAACGTTGGACGCCAAGTGAGGAAAAGTTGCTTGCCGAGTGTTGGGTTGCGTATTCATAGGATTCGAGGTTGGGGATTTCACAAACCAAGGATACGTTATGGCAACATATAAGAGCCGAGTTCAATAGATTAAGTCCAAAAGACCGCAACAAAGATATGCTACACTCTAAGTGGAAAATGTTGAACCGTGATTGTACTAAGTTCAACGCTTTTTACAAAAAGGCGCAATGCGAGATAAAGAGTGGGGAAAGTGAAGTGGATGTCCTAACACGTGCTCACCAACTCTATCGTCAAGAAAACCCACTGTTCACCAATGAAGACGCTTGGACGGTGTTGCGCAAACATCGAAAATGGGACGCGCCGGAAGCGGTTGATTTAACCGGCGACATCCCAAGCCAAACAAACGAGTCTTTGTTTGGTCATGACGAAGAACCACGGCCCATTGGTAAAAAAAGGGCTTCCAAGAAACAAAAATCCGAGGCCACGAAAAGCACCGGAGCCACGGCTAGCACCGGTGGGTCCATTTCTTCGTTAGCTTTTGCGGAGATGTTGCGCGAAGAGTTAAGGTCGAAACGTGAAAAGGCGAGTAGGGCGTATCAGGCGACAACCGAAAATCAAGCCGCACAACAAAGGATGAAAGAGCTAGAATTTTTGATGCTAGACACCACCAGCAAAGATCCACATTGGGTGGCATTCGTTAATGTGGAAAAGGATCGAATCACCATGAAACTTGGGTTTCCTCCGCGTCAATTATGAGTAATTATGTGATGTAGTGTTTTATTGATTTCGTATTTTTTTAGAATCGTTATTTTTTTTTTTATTTTTTTTTAATTTCGTAATGTAATGTTGTATTTTAATTAATGTTATGTTTTAAATAAATGAAGTGTTTGTTAAAAATTGGGGTTGAAATTGAAAATATTTGGGGTGGAGGTGAGTTAAGGTGAGTTATAGGTGAGTTATGTTACCGGGGTGGAAAGTCAAGAGTTAAGGATAAAAGAGAAAAGCTAATGTGGCGCTGATGTGGCAGCGCGTTAAGATTTAACTTGTGGTTACCTTACCACATGCTCTTAGATAATCCGTTAATAGATCAAAAGTAGACTATATTTTTAATAACAAAAAAACAAACAATTTTTCTTTTTCATTTTTTTTATTCGTGCGACCGGTCACTTTTACTTCTGTTTCCATCAGTGTGATAGATTGATAGGTACACTTACTAGAAAATGACAAAAATGTTTTTAAAAAAGTTAATTTGTACGGTAACATTTTCATGAAAATGGTTAAATTACAATATTGATCATGACCAAAATGAAATATTTAGAAAATTAACGTTTTCGTTTAAAAACACAGGCCACATCCGGATTCGCATTGACTGAGGGAGTATCGCTTTTGTCTTCGAGATCGTGATGACATTCGGTCTAGTCTACACAGTTTACGCGACCGCAGTCGACCCTAAAAAGGGTTACATTGGCACAATTGCACCTTTGGCAATTGGTTTCATTGTGGATGCCAACATTCTAGCTGGTGGTGCGTTTACTGGTGCATCAATGAACCCAACTGTGGCTTTTCGGCCTGCTGTGGTTAGCTAGACCTGGAGTAGCTAATGTATTTACTGGGCTGGTCTCGCTGGAGCTATTTATGAGCTCGTTTTCATTACCCATACCGGCCATGAGGCGATGCCCGAGTCGGACTTTTAAGTTGGTCAAAAGACTTTTATGTCCTCGTTAATAACTTTTATGTTTTCGACTTTTATTCCCATTTATTAGTCAGAGTTTGTATGTTTGTTTTCATTGTAATTGAAGTTTCTTTTTTAATTTCATATCTTCATGAGGAGTTGTTCAGTTTTTGGTATTCAAATTTATTTATCTATGGCATGGTTAAATGTTGAAGATTTATTGGTGAACTATTTTTCATTGGATACAAAAATGTGCTTCCACGAAAGTTTGTAACCAGAATTCCAAATGAGACATTCGAAACAAAAATCATTCATCCCCATTGTGCCATATTGCCATGTGATACATATCGAGACATGATAATTCGAATAGATTTGTCTTTTGGAAATTGAGTGGTCTAATGATCAATTAAAGCAAAACTTGTTTAGGCTAGACACAATAATGGTGATAACACAGAATATTATCATCATCCTCACATTTCAGCCACAATGGTTATAACTCTCCTCAGTCCTCACCTTCAAAAAATATCCCACTTTGCATAAACATACCTGATAAAAACACCCACACACTAAAATAAAATATAAAAAACAAAAGTAAACTGCAAGAATATATATTTACGGCTGTCGTATATTCAATATGTTCATAGTGGTTCAAAGATATGGATTGGACTATCTATCTTAAAAGAAAACAGCTAAATTGGGTGTAATGGTCACCCGACCATCACCTTCATTTCAACTCCACATCAACTTTTGAATACATCATCTTTAAAGACGTAGTAGTCACCACCTAACTAAACATATAAAAATACTTCACTTAATACAAACATACCATATAATATATCTCATACAAACTCACAAACAAATAAAATAATAATAAAAGAGTGCGTTTCAGTTTGGCGGTCTGCACCGCCTAACCAACACAAACATGGGAACTTCACACGCCAAGGTGGAGAGCCTTCATGGCCTTCACGTGTGATGGAGGTGCTTCGCGTGTGGTGATGCACAACCATAACACCCGTTCTTAAAACATATTCACTTATGTGTTTGACATGTATTACAAAAACATCTACGGATCCAAAAATCTGTCAAATAGAGTAGAGTCATTGTTAAACTCTTGAAAAACACATATGATAATCAAATGATATACACACATACGCCATCTACTTCGTATATGCATCTTTCACGACAAATTGATATGATTGAATATGAAAACATCTTTCAAATAACGTATTCAATCTAATTTATCATTTTATCTATGCCTCTTTGATAACAGAACTCAAAGTGCGTCTTCTCGAAATGAAATTTTTTTGGACATTTTCATACGATATGTGTTTTTCAAAAATAATTTGTAACATACAACTATACAACCCTTTTTTGTGTCTCATGTGGTGTGGGAAAAGTTTTGGATAATTGTCAATCGGTCTTTTTATTTGGGCCCCTGAATCGAAAGCGTCTTCAGAATTCAAATGCTATTTTTAAAAAAGTTTGAAATATTAAATGCACCATGTAAAAGTTATAAATTCGAGGCATTCAGACCTGTGCGTTGCACCTTTTTTTTCGAGATAAACTATTGCACTATTGCATATGTCTTAAACTTAACTTTTTAATTTGTTATACAATTAAACCCCCTCTACAACAATCTTGACAAGTCGGCCGGAATGTTAAGAAAGAATTGAATACGAAGGTCCATTTTAGTACAAGGAATATATTTAGGGCCCGTTCGGTTTGTAGGTGGGGCTAGAATTTGATTTGGATTTGAGATTCTTTGAAAGATTTGGAAAAGGTTTAAGAAAAAAGAATGAGAGAAAAAATATGTTATTATATATAATTATATAGAATAAAAAAACATTATTTGAAAATAAAAAAGTATACAAACAAAATTTGATAATATAATATGTGGTCTACAAAATTTGTGAAATAAAATAGAAAACATGATTCTACCGAAACCAATGGGGTAACTCTAGATTTGAAATAGTAGACAAAAGTTTTGTGTCTGAGAATTAAATGATACCAAACAATTGATTCACACTATTAATCAAACCAAACTACTCCACACCCGCATACCAAATGAGCCCTTGGTCTTAAATGGTTAATTAGGTGGTGTTAAGCATGTGTTTAAAAGAAAACGTTAAGCGTGTGATTTTAGTACAAGGTAGATATTTGTTCTTAAATGGTTCAATTAAGCATGTGTAATGTGTTTATTGTCAAATAAGTGTGTAATGTGTTTATTATCAAATAAGTGTGGTAGCCATGTATATCTTATCTATATTATAATGCATTTAGTACTATTATATAATTAGAAAAACTTAAAATCAAGACTTCTCTACTTGCTTTTTATGGAAGGATTTCAAAACTTGTAACAATATTATAACTAATAATCAATAAAGTGATTTAATGGAAATAAAACATGTAATCACCAAATCAATACTTGTAAGTTGTAACATATGAAACTGAAAAAATTATTGATATACATTAAGATGTCAGTTATGTAATCTTAATTTAAAAAGAACTCATCGTTTATGAAAGAATAAAAAAGCTACGACACAAACTAACAATACTTCATGCACAATAGATTCATCCATCATAGGTTTTTCGGACAACGGTGGCACGAAGCTCATCCTCCTCCACCCCTACATTCAAGAACAAGGTTCCTCGAACCGCCTTTATTGGCTCGTGGCCTCAATCTCTATGCTCGCGGCAAAATATAATCACATGGTGCCTTCCGCCGCATTACGCAGGTACGCTGCTAGTATTTATATGAGATATAAAGAGGCATACCACATGTGGTGAAATCCACCAATTCGAATTATATTCGTTTATCATTTTCAACTTCACCTTAACATGGAGAATGTTTATTCGTACTTGTCTCTCATTTTCATATTCCTGATGTCCACCATCTTCATCTTCAGATACAGTAAAGCTAAATCTCATCTTCCACAGAGCCCCTTAGTCGTCCTTCCGATCATTGGACATCTTCACCTCCTTTCCCACATCCCTCACCAAGCATTTCACAAGCTTTCACTTCAATATGGGCCAATTATTCATTTATTTCTTGGCTCAGAAACTGCAAAAGAATTCCTTAAAACCAATGAAAATGCCTATTTAGATCGACCCAAAAGCTTAGCTTTGGATTATATAACTTATGGATCAAAAGATTTCATGTTTGCCAATTATGGACACTACTGGAAGTTCATGAAGAAGATTGTTAATTTGCAGCTCCTAAATAGCGCAACACTTGGCTTGCTCAGTTCAATTAGGCACGATGAGCTTACTCGTTTTATAAGATCATTATCTGAAAATGCCAAAGTTGGAAAATCAGTGGATCTGGGCGGGGAGCTCATGAAATTGACTAACAATGTGATATCAAGAATGGTTACGAGTGAAAGGTGTATGGACAAGGAGGGCGAGGAGGCAGACAGTGTGGGAAAATTGATTGCGGAGATAACTGTGGCAGGTGGTAGCTTTAACCTTTCCGACTATATATGGTTGTTTAAGACTCTAGACTTGCAAGGATTCAAAAAGAGGGTGAAGGATCTTCGATCCAGATTCGATGTAATAATAGAGAGGATCATGAAAGAGCATGAAGAGGCAAGAAAGCACAAGGAGATTGGAGGAGTGCAGGACTTGCTTGACATTTTACTTGATATCGCACAAGATAAGAGCATGGAAGTAAACCTGACCAGAGAGAACATCAAAGCCTTTATCCAGGTTTTGCCAATATATGCATGCTGCTTAATCTTTTGAACCATATCAAAAAACTCATTATTTAACCAAAAGTATGCAAATATTTTAAAGTAGAGGACTGATGATTGCAGTAGAGAAGGGGTGTTTGTGCTTATATAAGAAAGTTATAGAGTTGTTATGTATTGGGAGCCCTAGCCTATCTTAATTTGTTAACACATTATTATTCTAGCTTTTTTTTTTTACCCTTTGACCTTTGTTACAGCCTTCGTAGGGCTTTGGCTGATGCTATTGCAGTGATCGTCCATTTTTAGAAATGTTAATTACATATTGCACAATTAGTAAAATTAAAGTACGTTTGTATTAAATAGCCTTAAAAACTCCGTTGCGTATATAAGTGAATAGCATATTTCAATGTTTTTATCATTTTCTCAAGAGACACGGTCTCAATGTTTATCTGTCTAGCTAAATACGAAATCATGTCTTTGTCATTTCAGAATATATTTACCGCGGGAACAGACACTTCAGCAAGTACTATAGAATGGGGTTTAGCAGAACTTATCAATCATCCCGATATAATGAAGAAAGCAATTGAAGAAATTCATCAAGTTGTTGGTGAAAGCAGACTAATACAAGAATCAAACGTACCAAACCTTCCATACCTGCTAGCGATTGTGAAGGAAACGTTACGTCTCCACCCAACTGCCCCACTAATTCCAAGAAAATCAACAAAACATTGCACTGTGGCAGGTTACGACATACCAGCAAACACGCATATTTTTCCATAGAGACCCAAACCATTGGGAAAATCCACTAGAGTTTAGGCCGGAAAGATTCCAAGAAAACAAGTTGGATGTGAGAGGACAACATTTTCATTATTTACCATTTGGTAGCGGGAAGAGAATGTGTCCTGGGATATCACTAGCACTCCATTTGGTACCCACAACGCTTGGGTCTATGATCCAGTGTTTCGATTGGAAAGCTGGGGAAGATGGAAACCTCACATGTGTTGATATGGAAGAGGGATTCGGGCTCACACTCCCTAGAGCTAAGCCTTTGGTTTGTGTTCCTGTGTCCCGACTTGATCCAATCCCATTCTCAATGTAATATCATTGTGGTTCAAACAACCTTTTGGGTTATTTGGAGATACAGGAACAATGTTTGCTAAGCTTCTACTTGAAACCTCCGCGCGATGATGTTGTTAATGAAGACATAAATCCTGTAGTAAGATTGGATTAGGGATCTAATTCAAATAAATAAAAACAGCCTAAACTGCTTTAATAATTTTGAGGTGAACACATGTATATGCATATTAATATGCGACCTTAGTCACCCAAACACACTATCTTTTGCAAACCAATTTGTTAAAACTGACTGGTAGAATTTGTTTGTTGATTCAGTTTAAAAAACAATGCCAAAGACCATCATAAGCCTATTGATGATCGATTTGGAGGATAGAACATGATGCTGTAGCTAGCTCTATGACTTTCATCAAACGATATCTTGAGTACTGAGTAGCTAGTTCTTGTTCTTTAAGTGATAACGAATGTCAAACACAACATTTAGTTTTGAACAAGTTAGCCTTATGAATCTTAGTTGTGAGCATAAATGTTTTTTCGTATACTGACGATAGAAATGAGTTTAAACAAGCCATATATATTGACTAATACTCGACTACTCGAGTATGTTGCAACTTATTTTTATCTCAATATGATATGCTACCACTAACAAAAGCTTTTTGTCCTTGAATCTGTTTTTGTTTCAAATTTCTAAATCAACACGCACATAAAATTAGAAGAACGACATGCTACACAAAATGTAAAAACAAAACAAACGATACAAGCTTCATTTGAACATTCACCACTGATGCAAGCATCATCGATCATCAGACTCGCGCATACATAATTATACAGTTACAAAAATGAATAGAATTCGATAATATTAACCGATCTATGTTCAGGAAGCTCGGTCTTGAGAGTGTTTTGTGCGTGTGTGCGCGTGTGTGAATATTTGGGAAGATTCCCGCCACTAAAGCTATTCGGGTATTTTAAAATTTAGTGTGTGTAAGACTGAACCAATGTATGAAATGTACCTTTTCTTTAGGTTGTAATTAAAAGAGAAGTTGTTATACAAGAAGAAGAGGAGTAAAAATAATAATCCTAACTCCTAAGCTATCATTAGGTAAATAAAAAAATATAAGGCTATGTACGTTGTTCATCCTAGCTACTAAACCTAGCTACAAACGACAACGCTTTGGGTGAACTTGAAAGAGACGTGGTTCGGTCCAAACACCCCTTCAATCATTGTTTTTTTCCATTATGATAAACACAATCAATTTCGTTTGGATAAACGAGTTGTAGACCAGATTTGTCGACGAGTCTGTCTGGTGTACAACCGCAAACATCATAACGTAACAAAATGTTATGTAACAAAATGGTATCTTGTGCGCATCCCCGCTGGAGTAAGGTTTGACTTTGATATCTTTGACAGAAAATGTGAGTGTATAACTCTTGTATCATCTACGTAATAAAAGGTTTGACTCTCGTAGTCGAATGCTGCAAATTACCTCACAATGCAAGGCTTGTCCTTACAAATACGAATGCTTTTAGGTAGTTGACTCTTGTAGTCGAATGCTAGCATGGTAATAAACACAGAAATTCAGCCCAAAATACTATCAATCTCGGATTATTGAAGCCCAAATAAAAACTATAGTCCAAAATTTATCCCAAAAATTCAGCCCAATAATCAATTCAGATAGACCAACTTCAGCCCAAAATTAACCAAAAAGGCAAAAACTAAACAAAATTCAGCCCAAAATACTTCTTATGCTCAAAATCTGACAAGGCCCAAGTAACAAAACACATTCCCAAACACTCCACTACGTTAACTATTTCTTGAACATTTAGCCACAATGCCTCCAAACCCTCGCCAACTCATAGACCGAGTTGCTATCGATAGCTACCAAGATGAAGTAACACACCCAAGTGCTATCAAAACATTTGTAGCTGAATTCATAAGTACCCTTATTTTTTGTTTTTGGGTTTTGGTAAGCTTACGAATGGCGGGCAACTACCCGTTTGGGCTAGTTGCAACCGCCATCTCACATGCTTTTGGATTATTTGTAGTTGTATCTATAGCAGCTAATATTTCGTGTGGACATGCATGTGAACCCTGCTGTTACTTTTGTTTGCTTTATTGGTGGTAATATTACTTTGTTACGTGGGATTTTTTAAATTATTGCTTAGCTTCTTAGAGCAATTGTTGCTTGCCTTTTGCTTAGTTTCTCAACTGGTGGCATGGTAAGTTGGATAATTTTTTTTCCTTAGGTTATGTTGTTTATATGTTGATTAAATGTTAATCTATACTATCTATAAAAGATGTATGGCCAAAGTGAAACGTTGAATTGTTAAATGATGAAAATTAGTCAAATGTGAAATAAATGTGTAGTGTAACTAATACTCTTATTAAAACACACCATTACTTAAAAATATACTCCGTAGTGATTTATTCATATTGAACAAACAACTAAAAGCATATCTACCAAATTAAATACAAACAATTAAAACACCCCTTACTAAAAAGTATAATAAATTTTCACAATATACAATTTAAACAAGTTACAACATAATTCAGAATATAAAATAATTAAACACACTAATTAATGTTATTTTTAAAATACTAAAATGAAAAGTACATGTTATTATATACATTATACAAATTAATAAAACACAAAAAGTTTTATACAAGCTAACAAGTTGATGGTACATATAGTTTTGAAAACCGGACCGGACCGACGGGTTCAACCGGGAACCGGTGTCGCCACTGGTTCGGCTAACTAGTAAAGCCATCCGAAAATAAACCAGAGAGGACCCGTTGTAACCGATACAAACTGGTAAATCAGGCTTTATCGAGATCTATTTCTCTGGTTAATTGTCACAGGGAACCCGCGTATACTATATTTAAAGGAAAAGATAAAAAGTGAAAAGTAAAAATTTGAAAATAAAAATCGAAATGTTGAAAACATATATTTCAAAAGGAAACTATTAATACACATCGAAAACTGGGTTGACCGGGGACGCTTCAAATCCGGCGGGTTGACCGGGTTTAACTTCACCCCTGTTCGACCCAACCTGTCGAGTTGACCCGGTTTTAATCGACCCATTTTTCGACCGGAACGGTTCAACCAGTTGAACCACCCAGGTTGACCCGGGTTTCAAAACATTATGTTTAATCCCCAATTCTTCAAACTTATATTATTTTTCGTTTATAACACATAAACTTTTTTTTTTATCACCAAACGATCTGTCGCTATAAAATCTCGTTGCTATGCATGGGTACTCGTCTAATATAAATATATGTTATTAAAATTTTCAAAAAAATGCGCTTAAGATACCGAACTTTTATTTTGTTCAATTAGTTACTGAACTTATAAAACATGACATTTTGGTCACTGAACTTATAAAGATATACGTAAACCTCACTGAACTTGTAAAAACACGACATTATGTTACTTAACTTATTCAAAAATATGCGTTCAAGTCATTTCTATTAACACCGAAATAACAGAAGAGTATGTTTCCTGGAAATTTAGTAACATAAGTGAACAAAATAAATGTCCAGTACCTCAGGCACGTTTTTTAAAAGTTTAGTAACATCTTTGTCTATTAAGTTGTTGATTAATAAACACAAATGCATTTTAGCTAGCGCAAGTGTGCAGAAGACTGGGTCCGCTTGGTTCAAAGTGGGGAAAGGGTAAGGGTAAGGGAATGCAAGTGAATGAGTAAGGTGGGTAATCAATACCTTACCCCCCCCCCCCCCCCAATTTACTCTATAATGGTTGATTACCTAGTACGGGGTAATCAATCCCTTACCTCTAACTAACCAAGCACAAGTATTTGAGGGAGATGGGCCCAAATCAATACCTTACCCATTCCCCACCCCCTTTTAACCCCCCACCAAGCACCCCCAAAATATAGTAAAAATATATGACGTAAGATGTCACGAAATATCGATGAAATATTGTGTTAAGTTTTGTAATAATAGCTAATTTTTGGTAAATGTGCATCCGGTATTTCTAGTAGTTGCTCGGTCAATCCGTTAGTAGGTGTTTGTAGCACTTGCTTAGATAATCCGTTAGTAGATCAAAAGTAAACTATATTTTTAATAACAAAAAAACAAAGAATTTTTCTTTTTCTTATTTTTATTCAGGATCTTACGATTTTACGATTCTACAAAGCAAAAACGATACGGATCCTACGTAGGATCTTAACAACCATAAGATCTAATAGGATCCCGATCTTAACCATGGGATCTTAAGATCTACTCCGATCCGATCTTACTTTTCTCAAACCGCAAACTATAAAACTACAATTTATGGTTTGTGTTTTGATATAATTTAAAAGACAACATGTAATTCTTCTTAAACATTCTATATTTATAATTTAGGACAACATTTTCATAAAGCATTCATAAAAAAATTTCGTGTTTATAATATATAATAATTTGTAGATTTGAATAACGTTACAAAGACCATTAAAAAATGACATTATAGTAGGATCTTAGGATCTCGATTCGATCTTACGATCACGGTCTTGCAAAGACAAAAACGATCCTAGATAGAATCCCGATCTTGAAAACCTTGGGGTACACATACTAGAAAATGACAAAATGTTTTAAAAAAAGTTAATTTGTACGGTAACATTTTCATGAAAATGGTTATTAAATTACAATATTGATCATTACCAAAATGAACTGTTTAGAAAATTAATGTTTTGGTTTAAAAATACAGGCCACATCCGGATTCGCATTGATTGAGGGAGTATCGATTTCGTCTTCGAGATCGTGATGACATTCGGTTTAGTCTACATAGTTTACGTGACCGCAGTCGAACCCTAAAAAGGGTTACATTGGCACAATTGCACCTTTGGCAACTGGTTTCATTGTGGGTGCCAACATTCTAGCTGGTGGTGCGTTTACTAGTGCATCAATGAACCCAATTGTGGCTTTTGGGCCTGCCGTGGTTAGCTAGACCTGGAGTAGCCACTGGATTTACTGGGCTGGTCTCGCTGGAGCTATTTATGAGCTCATTTTCATTACCCGTACTGGCCATGAGGAGGTGCCCGGGTCGGACTTTTAAGTTGGTCAAAAGACTTTTATGTCCTCGATAATAACTTTTATGTTTTTGACTTTTATTCCCGTTTATTAGTCGGAGTTTGTATGTTTGTTTGCATTGTAATTGCAGTTTCTTTTTTAATTTTATTTTCTTCATTAGGAGTTGTTCAGTTTTTGGTATTGAAATTTATTTATCTATGGTATGGTTAAATGTTGAAGATTTATTGGTGAACTATTTTTCATTTGATACAAAAATGTGCTTCCATTAAAGTTTGTAACCAAAATTCTAAATGAGACATTCGAAACAAAAATCATTCATCCCCATTGTGCCATATTGCCCTGTGATACATATCGAGACATGATAATTCAAATTGATTTATGGTTTGGAATTTGAGTGGTCTAATGATCAATTAAAGCAAAACTTGTTTAGGCCAGACACAATGGTGATAACACCCTTTATTGTCAATCATCATTCAGAATATTATCATCATCCTCACCTTTCAGCCACAATGGTTCTCACTCTCCTCAGTCCACACCTTCAAAAAGTGTCCCGCTTTGCGTAAACGTACCTGACAAAAACACCCACACATACTAAAATAAAATATAAAAAACAAAAGTAAACCGCATGTATATATATTTACGGCTGTCGTATATTCAGTATGTTCATAGTGGTTCAAAGATATGGATTGGACTATCTATCTTAAAAGAAAATAGCTAAATAGGGTGTAATGGTCACCCGACCATCACCTTCATCTCAACTCCACATCAACTTTTTAATACATCATCTTTAAAGTCATAGTGGTCGCCACCTAACTAAACACAAAAAATACTTCACTTTATCCAAACATACCATATAATATACCTCACACAAACTCACAAACAAATAAAATAATAGTAAAAGAGTGTGTTTGAGTTAGGGTTCATTGACTGTCTACACCGCCTAACCAACACAAACATAGGGACTTCGCGCGCTAAGGTGGAGAGCCTTCATGGCCTTCACATGTGATGGAGGTGCTTCACGTGTGGTGATGCACAACCATAACACCCGATCTTAAAAAAGATTCACTTATGTGTTTGATACTTTGACATGTATTACAAAACATCTACGGATCCAAAAATATGTTGAATAGAGTAGAGTCATTGTTAAACTCTTGAAAACACATATGATATACACACATATGCCCTCTACTTCGTATATGCATCTTTCACGACAAGTTGATATGAAAACAAGTTTCAAATAACGTATTATCTTCAACCTTTGACTGTTGCACACACACATTATTCACACACACAAAACCGATCTAATATCTACCAAAAAAAACAAAAATAAAGGTTCTGACAAAAAGTACAAGTTAGAGTGTGACAACTGGAAAATTAGGGAGCCATTTTGAAAACCCGCATTACGTTAAAGTTCGTTTATAAATTTATATTTGAAATTTTATTCGTAACGAACTTGTAAAACCTATATTATGGTTGATTATATTTTAAAATCTTATGGAATTTGAGATTTATTTTAATGATTCGATATGAATATATACGTGGTGATTTATTTTGAGATTCTCATTTGGCACTACGTTGACTCCGGCACTAGGATAAGCTAACAAAAATTTAATGTTGTGAATTTACGGCACGATTATATTTATTTATTGAGCGTATTGTGATATTTTTGGGAACGAGCTCGGTCCGAGAAAGAGTTGGAGTATTTTATAAAGTTACGGGTTTTGGTCCGTGTATTTTACACCTAGTCACCTTACCCTACATATAATAATACTATTATTGTTATTATTATTATCATTATTATTATTACTAGTATTATTGATATAAGTAAAGAAAGAAAATAAAAAGAGAAGCTACAAAAGTCGTCCTTGTGATTCCTTGGAAAAACACAAACAAACACAACCTCCCCAACATCTCTCTCCCTCCCACATCTTCTTCATTCTCTCTCTCTAATAACCCTAGCCACCATCCATCTTTTCCGGCGACTATCACCACACCGCCGCCCTCACGACCAAACCAACACCACCATTTTAACCATCTCATCGAGATCTACCTTTTGGTATACATCACGCGCCGGTATTCACCCTCCCCCACTATCATCTTTTGTTACCGCCGACGTACACAACTCCACCACCATTAAAATTTCCAGATTTTTAAAGATTCACGAGTTTGGAAGCACAAGAAGGTAGGTAACATCGATTGGTACCATGGGTATCACGCTATGAATTTAAATCCGTGGAAAACATGGATAAATTAAATGGGTTTTGTAAGATAATAGTGAGAAAAGGAATTTTGATGATGAAAACTTGTTTGGTATCCAAATTTGTGGGTTTGGTTTGTGGTCGACCCGTTTAACCGCGAGCCGTGGCTCTCGGCCTCGCTTGGTTCGAATCCCATGGCTTGATTTTTGATGCTGGATTTGACCTAGTACTTTTGGTTTATGTGTGGCTCGATTTAGATAGTGTGGCTCTTGTTGTTTTTGTTGGTATGTCGCGACCCAAGAGGGTCCCGTTTGGGCAGAATTGATCCGCCCATTTGAGCTTATGTCGTGGCCTTGTGGTCTTGGATTTGAGTCCTTGTGACTCATAGTTCTAGCCGAGACCCAAGTGGGTCACTTGGCTCGGGTTTTGGCTTGGTAAACCAACCCGGTATTGGTATAACTTGATGTTTACTTGTTGTGGTTCATGATGTTATTATTTGATATTGAGACTTGGGCATTTCTTTGTTATTGATTATTGTTGTTGTTGGCCGAATATTTTGGTTGGGTCGAGACCATTGTGGCCTCGACAATGGATTTAATGTGATGATTGAGGAGTTATGGTTGAATGGTAATTGTGGGGACCGATTGTGAGACGGTCACTTAGATTGACGGAGATAGGTTAGTCGGGTGCCGTAGTCGGACCCTATTGTTGTAGCACGTGAATTGGGTTTGATTTGGACGGAATTGGATTACTTATTTATGACTTGATTATGTTATTTTTGGACTTGGACAATGAGCCGAGAGTAATGACTCGGACATGTGACCATTTCGTATGACTCGATAAAAATTTATAATCAAACACAAATAATAAGACTCGTAATAATATTATTGGTAATATAAACGTTTATATAAATATATAGACGTGTATAACGTATATATAAATATATAAATGCGTATATTAAAAATGAAAAGATCACGAGTAATATTATAACAATAACGTGACAATAAGTATTATACTATGAAAGTGGTGTAATAAATGTCGGGAGCGTTATTATAATTAAACGACTATAAATAACGATGAAATCTTGACGTTAAATAAATATTAAATAAAATAATTTCTTTTAAATAAATGAGGGAAACTATCGAGTTATACGGGGTCGTGGTCACTTGAGTCCAAATGGATTATTTTATTTGTGACGTTCATGTTGACACGGATATATGACGATTAATACATTCACTTTCGATAACTACGTAACTTATTTAATCGACGGGTTAAATAAGAGCTATTTAGTTATTTAAATTGAGTATATTAATGGGCATCGTATCCTACGACGCCCATAGGTTGTGGTATGCGTACGAGAATAATAAATTACTAAGTATCTCGTGAGGTTGCCAAATTGACGAATTTGGTAAGCTTAACGGCATAATTAGAGAATTTATTAAACTTTGATACATACCATATAGTACTTTATGTGCAATGTGTGACCTAGGATTCGGGTATAATCTTAGAATGGTATATTAAGTAAATAAATATGGGGGATTACCAAATCGACGGATTTGATAAACTTCGATGATTTATTTAAATAATATATTGGGCTAATATTAGACCTATAGATTGTTTTATTATTCTTTTTGTTGTGACTTCTTGGTTTGACTTGTGTCGACCCACCACCCATATGGATACCAAACGCCAAACTCCAAACTAATACGAGATTTATATGAGAAACGGATTTTCAGAAGTAAAATGGAATACGTTCGGGTTTGGGAATATTCGATTTTGAGGAAATGTTTTCTGAACGAGTTCATATTGTTAGGTCGTGCCGAGTCCGTAGTTTCCGTCTTTTGAGTTACTATACATCTTACTTCTACCGATTTCTTATTGCTGATTCTGGACTTGAGGTGAGTCATAGTCCCACTTTTTACTCTTGAACTATGTTTTCAATACTTGGGGTGAGAAACGTGTAAATTATTTATGTGGACTATTATCACTTCTATATTCTTTTCAAAACTTGCTATGCGTATAAAACTAGGAAGAGCGAGGCCTAACCTAGAGTTAGGTAAGCTACACAACGAGGCCTAGACTAGATCTAGGTAAGTTGTACATGTCGTATCCTTACGCATGTTGGGTATGTCGTATCCTTACGCATACATATTGATTTGATTGGATTTGATTATTTGACTATAGTGTGCACCTATAGGATTATGATACTTCGGAGGTTATCCGAGTATTTATGATGGAGCGGAGGGTATCCGCAGGTTTATTACGGAGGGTATCCATGTATTTATGATGGAGCGGAGGGTATCCGCAGGCTGTAGTGAATCCCTAGT
>JARVZY010011784.1:0-14000 GCA_030686995.1 Artemisia argyi
ATTTCCCAGCGTTAGGTCAGGTGTGTCCTCAGTTTCCGCAAGAATATATGCCTCAGTACTGGGCACCCTATCTCGGTTAGGCGTGCCCGGTGGTACTGTGTTGTCCACTGTAGGTACCGTTTGGTGAGGAGTATTGAAGAGGGTGCGCTGGAGTTCCTCAATGCATGGAACCACCGTGGTGGCTTGGGTAGTCCTTATAGGCAGTTCTACCACTGGAAGAGGTAGGGTTATTCCCACCTCTTGGTGACCAGGTGTGCTGGTTGTCCCAGAAGCCAGCCTAGGGGTCGAATCTTGTTGATTCTTCCTCTGGGGGTCACGTGTTTTTTTCAACTGCGGAGTCCGCTGGCTTGAATTTTTATTTTTCGTCATTCTAGTTCCTTAGTTCTTAGTAAGGGTCCCACGGATGGCGCCACTTGTTGATACAAAAGTTGGGCGTTCCTAGTTTGGGCTCTTGCTCTCGTACCAATTCGCTTCTTAATGCTTGAAACCTGCGCACTAAGAAAATAAACAAACACCGTTAGGCTTATCGTGGGATTGACTCCCACGATTATCCTCCGGCGTGAGAGTAAGTAATCGGTTTAGGGTTCTCGTAAAGAGTTAAAGGTTTGTGAATCGTACCTTTAATAAGAATTATGTCATTCCTTATATAGGCGCAGAATCCTTGTAGGTTTCGTGCTCCATACGTTTCGCACATGTGGTGCTTATCCGGTTTAAGGATATCTATTCCATAGATAGGAGATCCTTATCTAAACCGTATATATTTTAGTTGGGTTTGGGCTTACGTGAGCCTATTCTCATTATTGGTGCGGCCCAAGTTATAATAACCCACGCATGGTGGCTTTGGGCCTTAGTAATGTTTATCATTTGGGCTCGTGGCCCAAATATAGACTATACGTCATATATATATATATATATATATATATATATATATATATATATATATATATATATATATATATATACATATATATATATATATATATACATATATATATATACATATATATATATATATATATATATATATATATATATATATATATATATATATATATATATATATATATATATATATATATATATATATATATATATATATATATTTTTTGGGTAAAGGGGAGTAATCCTGCACCCGGTAAAATACATTAATAAAAAACGTTTAAGTACAATGGAAGAGAGTGAGTCTCTCATCGAAGTCCCTAAGGACACTACCACTACCACTATATAAGAATGACAGACCATTCTTATAACTACCAGATCTAAATACAACTAACGATGACTAGTAATAAAAATACAATACATCACAACTCAAATAAAATTGAAGTCTTCTTAGTCATCCTAGCGATCCAGATCATAAACATGTGAACTTCCAGCTTCAACAAATTGCGTCTTCTATTAGTACTATGCAAAGCATATACTAATAACCTAATAAGAGTGACTTCCGTAGCAAATAAATTTGAAGCATAAACATCCAGCAACCAAAGCATAGCCATGATCAATAGATAACGAATGAAAGATGCATGGCATAATATGGGGTTTTGAACAAGAGTCCCCAGAAACTTAACTTCCAGCATATGGTAACTTGAGCCAACCTTCAAAACAAGTCGAATGAATCACAAGAAGATAAACTAGGGTCAAGTCACAACAGCACACACCTCATATGATCACACAAAGAACACGTGTAATCACAACAAAACCTATAGCAAGATTTGAAGTACCACTAGGCTGCCATGCAACCAAGAACAGAGTGCAAATCGACGGTATCATAATCTGCTATGGACTAATACAAGGGTGAGTAATCATCACCATAAGGCATGCACGAACCAGCAAACCTAGGCTTAAGAATCCCTAACACCCTTACAATACATCAATATCAATTAACTACAACCAGCAACATTGAATAAGAATTAAACTCACATCGACAAGAATCACCATGATCCTTGTCATAAGCAACCAGCAGCAGCATGATAAATCGTAGCAAATAATAAGGTTTTTACAAACCCTAACTTCCACAACCACATCATGGATCTCAAACATCATAGAAACAATAGTAGCAAGATCCTCCAATAATGCAGCGAATAACTAGTATGACATACATCTCTCCCATAACCCATGTACACAATGCATCCATCTGATAAGAACAAACAGCCAACGAACAAACCCTAATAAGGGACAACCAGATAATCATCACGACCAAAAATACAGAAAAACGAAACCCTAGAAAAGGTTCCTATATACTTTGAAGCACCAGAGACGATGGATGGAAAAACCAATGTATGATAAACGTTAAGCATAGATCCACCCAGACAAATAAGAGATCGATCAATAAATAAAAGTCAGAACCGACTTATATCCTTCCAATAACAGATCGAAAAAAGAAAACCCTAAAGGCGGTTTGTAGTATATCTGATGATAAGCACCATATCCGAAACCCTAAATCAATGATTCGAAACCACAAAAGCAACCAAGACTAGTCGACTTTGTAGGACAACGAATTGATAATGACAGATTATTAGGGTTTACAAGATCGCCAATAGGGAACAACCACAATAAAATAGAAGAGAAATCCGATATAATAATTAGATAAAAACTGCCAACCAATCTAATAAGGATATCTAATCCCAAGATCGTATTGCATACCCTTGAAACAAGGATAGAGAGGACGATTGGGATTGGAATTTGGCCGGAGGAGGGTGGTGGATTGGCGGCCATATATATATATATATATATATATATATATATATATATATATATATATATATATATATATATATATATATATATATAAAGTGCTCTATTTTGAAGAGATAATGGTATAGAATCTATGCAAAATGAGTTTTAAAAATTATTCCGATAAACAAGATAGAATAAGTTATATATTAAATGAATACATATCTGCGTTGGTAAGCCCTGTCGATCAGTCGGTTGGAATTAGCAACAACATTGGGAGTCAGACTGCCGTACCACGACGATATGGGGGTGTTCCCGGGGAATCTTGTATTCAGGTAATATAAAACTTACTCTATCAAACCTTATTGTAATAAAGTTTAAAAATCATTATGAGTAGAATTTCTAGACTATTACTAAATCAGAAGGGAAGTACTTCTTCTGATATTGAAGATGAACAGGATCATTCAAATTCTATAGAAGTATCTATAGCTAATATAGAAAACAGTCTACATAATTGGAATATACCTAGAGTAGAAATTAGAACTTTATATAAACCAGGAACTTTTGATTGGTTTCAAAGTTATTCTATCAAAACTACTGAAAAAACTATACCTTTATTAAGAAATCAACAAGAAATAAAATTATTTTCTTCTAAATCTATACAAGAACATAGAAAAAATTATAAATTTTTACATATTGGATTAGTTCAAGTAGCTATAAAACCTATGACTAAATTAGGCATTAATGCTCCTATATATATTGTATTAAGAGATGCTAGATTAACAAACTTTAATCAGTCATTATTAGCTTTAGGAGAATCTAATATATGTAATGGTCCAATATATTTTCAAGCTTATCCTGATTATATCATATCTTTATTTGATAAAAATATATTAGACGTTTTGACATTAAATTTACAATTAAAAGAAATTGAAATAAAAGAAGGATCTGATCCATTAGTTTTAATATATAGAGTATATTATAAGACTATGACTACCACCATAGAACCAAAATATAAAAAAGAAAAATCTATTAATGAAACTTTGCTTATAGAATTTAATTTTCAAAATTCCAATATAACTGTTCTTAAAAGGATTAAATGGGATGAAGTTATTAGAAATCAAACATGGAATTTTAAAGAAATTATAGAACCTAAACCCCTAGAAATTGATACTCAAGTAAATAATATTATAGATCATTCTAATGGTAATATAGATATAATATTTAGAAATGATAAAATAAGTTCTGCTAGACACTCATATTATATTCCATCCACATCAACTAATATTTCAAATCTAAGAAGAACACAATCTATGAAATTTAAAGGAGTAGATTTTAATACATCTATTCCCAAACCATTATATGAAGATGATAATACAAGTGATGATTTTATTGATCAACCTACTAGATCTGAAATAGAATATTATAGAGAAAATTATGAGTGATACAAAAATACAATTAAGAAATAGTAAAAATCAAAAACATATTAATTATTTAAAAAGATTATATAAACAAGAAAAATCGATAAGATCAGAGATAAAAAATATTAAAAATATGAAAAAAGAAAATTATACATTTGTT
This sequence comes from Artemisia argyi, assembly GCA_030686995.1. Taxonomy (NCBI): domain Eukaryota; kingdom Viridiplantae; phylum Streptophyta; class Magnoliopsida; order Asterales; family Asteraceae; genus Artemisia; species Artemisia argyi. The sequence continues at coordinate 4,252 of JARVZY010011784.1, forward strand.
AGATTTGGAAGTTTTCGAGATTATGATAAAAATTGGGCTTTAAAAGTATTAAATGACAATTTAAAAATAGTATATGATAAGGTTGACATAGAAAGATCACAATTAGTTATTTGTTAATATGAGTTTATATCAATATAATCTTAAAAAAGAAATAAAACATTTTCAATAGTCTATTTTAAGAAATAGTAAATTAATAAAAATATTTAAAGAAGAATTATTTACAGGAGAAAATGTTTTTAGTAGAAAAACACATAAAGATATGATATTAAATTTAATCTTACAAAATCTCTATTTAAAAGAAAAATTAGAACTATTAAAAAGATTAGTTTATTAAAAGATGGAAATAATAAATAATATTTCTTTTAAAATGGAAATAGAATTTTTAACAGATGAGATGTTTAATAACTATAATAATGAGAAATTAATATGGTATTATTTAAAATTTGATGAAAAAGATAGGATGTTGCATAAATAGATTGGCAATTATATATTGTTAATAATGAAGTAAATATTTCATTTTTTATATGGTTTCATCTATATAGTATAGAACAAAAAATTAATTTTCCCTTTATAGAAAAAATAGAAGTCACTACAGATGATATAAATAAAGTATATTATGACCCAAAATCTAAAAATCCTATAATAAGTTCACATCCACCTTGTCAAGATATTATAATTAAAAAAGATAATGAGGAATATATAGGACAACCCCTATCTAAAAATGATAATAATGATAAGAAATCGTTATCAACAATAATATATCAGAATAACTATACAAATGAAATGTTAAATACTATAGGACAACAACTAGATAGAATAGAAAATAATAAACAAGTTAGTACTTCATCGAATAATGAAAAGAAAATTAATATAGAAGAAAATCCCTTATTTGTACCATATAATATTGATACAACAATTAATTTAGGAAAACAAGATTCTATATTAAGAGAAATTGAATATAAATTAGCTAAATTAAATATATCTAATGAAAATATAAATGTTATAAATAAAAATGATTCAGAAGATAATATATCAGAATTAGAAGAACAATTTGATTATGAGATAAACAAAATAAAAAATAATTATTATACACCAAAACCAGAAACAAGAAATTATTATCCTAGACCCACACCACCAGATTTACAATATGAAGAACGTCATACTTTAGTTCAATCTAGGTATGATGGTAGTTGTATATATGAATGGAACATAGATGGTTGTTCAGAATACCAAATTATAAATTTATTACAAGAAATGACTATGGCTTCTAATGCTTATAAGGTACATAATAAAGATGATGAACAAAGAGTTTTTAAAGCTTTAATTAATGGTTTTACAGGAAGTTTAAAAGGATGGTGGGATATGTATGTCTCACATGAAGAAAAAGATATAATATCCAATGCTAAAAAGAAAATCATAAAAAAGGAAAATAATTTAGAAATTGAAACTGAAATAAATGACTGCGTTAATACTTTAATTTTTGCTATACTTAAAAATTTCGTAGGAAATCCAGCAGCTTATCAAGATAGAAGTGCTGCTGTTTTATTAAACCTAAATTGCAGAAAATTACAAGATTTTAGATGGTATAAGGATATTTTCTTATCTAATGTAATGCTTAGGTCTGATTGCAAAGAAGCATATTGGAAAGAAAGATTTATAGCAGGATTACCTAAGTTATTTGCAGAAAGAATAAGAAATAAATTAAACATTGAATTTAATAATTCTATACCTTACAAAGAATTAACTTATGGAGAAATTATAAATTATGTCAATCAAGAAGGTTTAGCTATATGTTCAGATTTAAAATTAAAAGCTAAAATTAAAAAAGAAGGTATTAAAAATAGAAATGAATTAGGAAATTTTTGTGAACAATATGGATATGAACCGATAAAATTACCATCATCTAGTAATAAGAAATACAGAAGAGAAAAAAGATATAATAAGTTTAGAAAACCTAGAAGAAATTATACACAAGATAATAAAAATGAAAATTATAACAAAAAATATAAAAGTAAAAGAAAGAAATATACTTATAATAAAGAAACAAAAGATACGATAATATGCTATAATTGTGGAAAACCTGGTCATACCTCTAGAAACTGTTATATTAAAAAGAAAATAAATGAGTTAAATATACCAGAAGAATATAAAGAACAAATTCTTAAAATAATGATAAATGAAGAATCCAGTGAATCTGATATATCTGATTATAGAGAAGATGATTTAAATATAGTAGAAAAAGAATCAAGTAGTAGCAACGAATCAGAAGAATGCAAATGTTTAGGTAATTGTGTTTGTGAATATAAAATAAATGGTATAACTGACGATAATGAAGAAATTAAAATATTAATTAAATTAGTAGAAAAAATTGAAGATAAAGAAGTAAAAAGAATATATTTAGACAAATTAAAAGAAAAAATAAAAGAAAATAATACTATAGAAGAAACACAAGATTATAATCTTATGGAAATATTTAAAAGATTTAATAAAAACGCTAAACCTATAACTATTCCAGAATTACAAGAAGAAATAAAAACAATTAAAGCAGAAATAGCTATTATTAAACAAAGAATGAATACATTAGAAAAAGAAAAAGAAAAAGAAGTTGAAAATAATAAAGATATAGGAACATCTAATAATTTAGTTATAAATAATATACAAAGTATCAGTACTCAAAGGTGGTATATCAAAGTAAATATTGTAATAAATAATGATTATAGATTATCATTAATTGCTTTGGTTGATTCTGGAGCAGATCTAAACTGTATCCAAGAAGGATTAGTACCAGTTAAATATTATGAAAAGTCATCACAAAGATTATCTGGAGTTACTGGAGATAAATTAAAAATAGGATATAAATTATCAAATGTTCATGTCTGTAATAATAACTATTGTTACAAAACAAACTTAATATTAGTTAAGAATATGGGTTCTCAACTTATTTTAGGTCAACCATTTATAACACAATTATATCCATTTAAAGTGAATGAAAAAGGATTAACTATAAAAGTTTTAGGAAAAAAGATATTATTTGAGTTTGCTATACCAATGATAACAAAAGAAATAAATATTATAGATAATAAAAAGAAACATATAGAATATTTACTAAATGAAATAAATGATAAAAGAATAAATAATCATTTACAAACTACTATTATACAAAACAAAATAAAACAAATAGAAAAAAAATTTAAAGAAAATGTTTGTGCTACTACTCCAAATGCTTTTTGGAAAAGAAAACAACATATTGTTAGTTTACCCTATATAAAAGAGTTTAATGAAAAAGATATTCCCACTAAATCTAAATCTATACATATGAATGAAGAATTAGTAGAACATTGTAGAAAAGAAATACAAGAATTATTAGATAAAAATCTCATAAGACCTTCAAAGTCTCCATGGTCTTGTTCAGCCTTCTATGTTATGAATAGTGCTGAAATCGAAAGAGGAGTACCAAGATTAGTTATAAACTATAAACCATTAAATAAAGTATTAAAGTGGATTAGATATCCTATTCCAGATAAAAGAGATTTATTAAAAAGATTATATGATTCAAAAATATTTTCTAAATTCGATATGAAATCAGGATTTTGGCAAATCCAAATTGAAGAAAAGGATAAATATAAAACAGGATTTAATGTCCCTTTTGGTCATTATGAATGGAATGTTATGCCTTTCGGTTTAAAAAATGCTCCTTCAGAATTTCAAAATATAATGAATGATATAGTTATTCCTATAAGTAATTTTGCTATAGTATATATTGATGATATTTTAATATTTTCTAAAAATATAGATCAGCATTTTAAACACTTAAATATATTTTATAATCTTATATATAAAAATGGATTAGCAGTCTCTCCTACTAAAATAACTTTATTTCAAACAGAGATAAGATTTTTAGGACATGATATAATTCAAGGAACTATTAAACCTATTGATAGAAGTGTACAATTTTCTAATAAATTTCCAGATGAAATTAAAGATAAAAAACAATTACAAAGGTTTCTAGGATGTTTAAATTATATTCATGATTTCTTTAAAGATTTAGGAAGTATATGTAAACCATTATACGATAGACTTAAGAAAAATCCTGAACCTTGGACAGAAAAACATACTCAAGTAGTTAGATTAATAAAAAGTAAAATAAAAGAATTACCCTGTTTAACTATACCAAATCCAGAAGCAAGTCTTATTGTTGAAACAGATGCAAGTGATATTGGATACGGTGGTATATTAAAACAAAAATTTAAGAATGAAGATAAAGAACAATTAGTAAGATTTTTCTCAGGATCTTGGAATAATACTCAAAAGAATTATTCTATAGTTAAAAAGGAAATATTAAGTATAGTTTTAAATATTCAAAAATTTGAAGATGATTTATATATGAAACCTTTTTTATTAAGAGTTGATTGTTCTTTAGCAAAATATATTTTAGAAAAAGATGTTAAAAATTTAATTTCAAAACAAATTTTTGCAAGATGGCAAGCTATATTAAGTAATTTTGATTTCGAAATTGAAATTATAAAAGGAGAAAATAATTCTCTTCCAGATTTCTTATCAAGAGAGTTTTTACAGGGATGAATTCAAACAAGAAACCTATCATTCCTATACCAAGGCCTAGATTATCTTCTCCCTCAACCCCCCCCCCCCCCAAGTATATCTCAGAATCGATTTTCACCTTTATCATCATTTTCTCAATCTCCAAGAAGGACTTCGTCCCCTTTCTCACCCAACCAATCATCTCCAAGAGCAACTTATTCAGCCTTAGCCTCTATACCAAATAATATTTCAAGTCAAAATCCTTATTCATCAAATGCTTCATCTTCTAGTGTGCCTAAAAATCCTAATAAACCAGATCCCAAAGTAAATACAAATCGCCAAGTTGTTAAGATTCTTGAACCTGAAGAAGAAGAAAAATTAAATCAAAGTTTTGGTACTCTTATTAAATATATTTTTCACAATAATACTCATTTCTATAACAATGATTTTCAGACAAGAGAATATTATGAAACAATTTTAGTAGAAAGTGGATCTATTGAAGTTCTTCATACTCCTGATCGTGATAATCCAGAGATTATTGGAAGTTCCAAAGTAAAAATATTTAAAGTTTTATCTTTAGAAGATTGGGGAATTAAACCTTATACCAATAAAGTTTTAACCCGTTTTCCAGAATATCCATGATACAATTATTATGATTATCAAGAAGCTTGGTCAAAAGCATTTTTTCTAAGAAATCATAAACATACATGGTTTTTTCGATTTAATGAAGTCTTCCCAAGAAAATATCCAAGATGGTTTGCCAAATGGTTCAGATATATGGGAGCTTTTCCAGAAATGCTTCCTCCCAAAGTTTTACAAGGGTTTCAAAAATATAAATCAGTCTTTTCTCAAGAAAGTATTCCTCAGTTTGAATATACTTTACAGTTTATGAGTATATTTAAACTTCCATGGATCATGTCATGGAATTATAAAAAGCAAGAAGCAGAAGGAATTTCTCCTCCTCTTCTTGTAAGAGAATTCAGTGCAAGATGGTGGGATGCAGTTTCAGAAAATCAAGGCGACGATAAAGCAGTAATGAATTATTATAACAATCTTGTCAGATCACCAAGTCCAAGTCATTTTTCAAACAAGTCTTATACAGATGAAGAAGCAATAGACAGAATTCAAGCGTATAAATCAAGAGAAGAAATACAAAAAATTATAAATGAAGTCAGAAGATCTCCTACTCCAAGTGAAGAAATATATCAAGATTCTCAAGATCCATATGAAGACGATGAATATTTGAGTTAAAATCAATTATAATAAAGTTTTCAAAATTATTATATCAAAGATGTAAAATAAATGTGTCGTGTCTTTATATTAAAGTAATATATTAAAGATCAATGATTTTCCATTATCAAAAGAAGACAAGAAACTTTTATAAAGAAGAAAATTATTGAAGACAAGTTCATGTATCAGAGATAATGGAGCAAATGAAGACAAAAGACTTTTATAAAGAAGAATTATTGAAGACAATGTTATATAATTATAGGATAGTGCAGAATATGATTGAAGACTTTTTGGATACCAACAAAAGACTTTATGAAAAGTGAAGATAATTGAAGATGCAACCGGCATTTGTAAGTGAAAGAGCAATTATAGAGCAAGTATACCGGCTTCCCAAAGCCTCAATCTCAGTTATAAAAAGGAAGGATCTCAAGAGTTCATGTCAGGTTTTCTTTTATGAAGAAAAAAGAATCTATTGTATTATCCACCACCCAATGTTCAAAAACTTTAGATTTTCAAATTTGTATATCTCCAAGTTCTTCTATAATTCAGTCAGTTCCCACTGAATCTCCTTGTAATAATTCAGAAATAAATAATAAAGGTATCTTTTTATAATTCTCATTTTAATGTTATACTTTGTTTTTATTTACAATCATCTTTAATCATTTTTATAAAGGATATGGCTATTAGTTTGTTATCTCATATTATATTAAAAGTTGTAATAATTATTGAATTAATTATAGTCAATATAATATTAATAATATTATACATTTTAGAAAGAATTTTTCATTAGTTTTTAATTTATTAACTTAATAAAGAGAATCTACTAATTTTCAATCGATCACATCAAAATCGATCCAACATCAAATCATTTAGGAGTATTTGTCTTGAAAATTAGTAGTTTTCGTGGTTAAAAAAATGGACTAAATAGGATTAAAAACATTTTAATAAGGAATTGTTGTGGTAAGAAAACTGTTTTAGGAGTATTTGTCTTAGTTTGGTTGTGTTACAAGTTGAGTTCAACCCGTTTAGTCTTAGGATTTGCTTATTTGGTTGTGGGATCTGTTTTATCCCATCTTGATCCTCTTTGATACCTGGTTAATCGGTCTTGATGAGTCGGTGTTGTTTAGTTGGTTCGACCACAAACCCATGAAGGGATTGGGTTGGTCTCGGTTTTAACACAAAAGCACAAGGGTGCTCACTTGTGTTGTAGTTCCTGAAAGAAACACCAAGGGGTGTGTTATTGGTAATGTTTGGTAATGTTGTGGAAACATTTGTTGTTGTGTTGGTGTTGTTTTGGTCTAGACACAAAGGAGAACCCACATAGGGTGTCGCGTGTCTAATCCGTCCTCTTTCCACATGTCACGATCTGTTAGGATATATTTGTTGTGTCTCAGCTCGACAACACCACGAGGGTGTCGAGAGCTTGTCATTGTTTCGGTCAACTAGATATTTGTCAAACAAGCGTTCATGTCAACTATTGTCAAATACGTGTATTGCTTTGATGTTGCAAGATTATTTTCGTGTTTATAGTCATTAAAGGGTGCGTTTAGTTTAGGGATTGGGCCTAAGCCCAACAATTTGATGAAGGTGTGTTGAGTTTTACTTATATGGGATAAGTTTAGTCCTAATTCGAGTCATATGGAATTAATATATTGGCTTAACTAGTTTATTTGCACAATGATTCACCTTGGTACATAGGAAATTTGGCGATGGATATTAGACAATACAAATGAAACAAAATGGACTAAATATATATCGGAATGAGACTATATTGGACAATAACAACATAAAATGGACATTTGACATTCTTGAATTATTGGACACGATACGGATATGTTATTAAACTCAGACGAATTTAATATATATAAAGATTTGTAACGGGACTTACAATATGAAATCAATGTCTAAATGAACAATAATTAATAAATATACTTGAAAACATTAAAAATTGTTTTCTATTAATTGGCTTAGGAGATTTAATTTAGTAACATCACAATAATTTAGAGACGTTGTATAAATGAACGCATAAAGCCGAAATTTATAAAACGTTTCAACTCAATATCTTTATTTCAAATAACCTTTATTATAAATACTTGAATGACTTTTTAACTATTTAGGATTAAGGAAAAATGTCGAAACTACTAATTGACCTATTTTAAGTGCATTGTTATGTGTCGTCAGTTTCTTATAGTTTCTTTGATCATCCTGAGTCTTGTCTGTATTTCTCGATTATGTCGATGTCTTTTCCTTTTTGGAGTATTGTCAGTATTTATTGGTCATGTCAATGTCACTTCTCTTCGGCGTGAGTTCTATGACAGTAAGTCTCAATGTCATTTCTCTTTGGCGTGAGGTGCATTTTGAGTCTATGTTTTCTTACCACCACACGAAACATTTATACTTAACTCCTTATAAGTAATAACAAGAATAATCCACGAAAACTAAGACACATTATCTTTTACAGACTTTACTATGCAAGTAGACTTTTGAGAATAATTATATACGTATTAGGTTGTGGCGTTTCCATACCAATGTACCATCTTATGGATGCCGTTGTGATTTAGCTAGATGCCAGTCATGTCAGTTGTGAATATTTTCGTTGTTGTGGCTAAGGTGAGTTCATAGCTCCACTTTTACTCTTTTCTAAATATTTTGGGGGAGATTGCATGCTTGTCTTCAATTTATTTTCATTGGTCAATATTTGATATTTGTGATGTGTATTTTGGATATTGCTTTGGTTTATCGATTATGTTTGGTCTTGGTTGTTTATTGGTATCGTTGCCTTTCACCATATTGAGTTGCTGAGGATTTGGTTTAAGGGGCTGCAAGTGCATAACTATTATACTAGGTCTGCTCATGTGCAGAAGTTAATAGGCTGTCTGCTTGTGCGACATAGACCTATAGTGTGCACCTATAGGAAGATGCGTTGATATCGATGTCTTGGTCTAATAGAGTATATCGTTGAGCCTTCTATTCAGTTTCTTTTGCGTATTGCTTTGAGTCTAAACTCTATGAACTCACCAGCGTAAGATGACCCCTTTTAGCATGTATTCTCAGGTTTAATGCGATAGCTTACTTCTGGAGGCGCTTGGCAAAGGGCACGGTCATAGAAGACTCTTATAAATAATTGTGGCCGCTTTATTTATTTTATGGGCCTATTTCTGCATTATTTTTGAATAATGCAAAGTTAACACTTTTGTTAACAAATTATATTATATGTAATTGAAATAAAAGCCATTCTTTTTACCTTATGTTGTGATACCAATGTAGTAGCATCCCATGACATGTATGCTTCCATTGGACCCGATTTTCGGGGTGTTACACAATCACCCTTACATCCACTAAAACACTTCAGGGAGCTTCATCTAGTTTAGACCTCACACCCTCAGTGTATTCCTAACTTTCTCCAAAAGAGAAATCAGGATTAGGTAGAACAATCCTGAAAAGACCTAACACTGACCCAAAGCAAAGAAACAGTCCATACTGAATCTTCTACACCTTCAGTCCCTACTGAAGAAAAGATCAATGACATTGATGCTAAAAATGATCAGTTGGCTGAACTTGTGAGGAAGCTAAGTGATAAGATAGAATCATCTGGAAAGCCCCCTCAATCTAAGATTAAGGAGTCCAAATCAGCTTCCTCAAATACATCCAAACTAAAAACAACACCAAAACCAAAACAGATGTGTGAACTATGCAATTACTCAAACCATTCCACTCATGACTGCTATACAATCCTCTTTTGCATGATGTGCAAAAAGGATGATCACAAGATCTCTGACCATAAATCCCACACTGCCTCCCTGAATGCACTAGCAAACTACAAAGCTCAGCCTTTTAAGTATGCTTCACCATCTAGGCAAACTCCAAAGCAAAAGGCAGAGCCTTTTTTACCGTATCCACATTGTGGATTCAATGACCATCTCCCTGATGACTGTCTCATGTATCACTGCTGTGATATCTGCGGAGATCCCTCTCATGAG
>JARVZY010011785.1:0-50481 GCA_030686995.1 Artemisia argyi
ATTTCTCTTATTTTTTGTTCTTTTGCATGTGCCAAAATCATGAAAATCAATTTGCACCATCTATACATCAAATTGAAACTCACCTTAGCTATGGCCCAATCATATCATAATAAAATAAACGCAAAGTTAAGACTCAGGTAGTGTATGTGGATGGCCTACCAAGGTATTAGTTGAAACATGCAAATATCGAGTATTTTAGAACTTACTAGATGCCAATTGTGCCAAATAAATATTTACTTGGTAATAATAAGAATTTGAGAACCTGTGTTGAAATAACCATTTTGCTCCTATCTAACGATGCCAAAAGTTCTTTAAAGATCTAACTTTTACCATAGAACCTATCAAGCAATCTTAGCCATTTAAATATTTTGCAAACCGCAAATCGTCAAGCTACAAAAAAAATACCATCGCGACGAGAATTAAATTATCTTTTTATAGACATGCATTGTTATATACTTTCGACGAATTTTGTTTTTAATTTCCGCCCAGAAAGAATTATATATGATTCTTTACGAATCATATATGATTCGTAAAAATCATATATGATTCGATTCTTACGAATCATATATGATTCTTACGAATCATATATGATTTGTTTTACGAATCATATATGATTCTTTCTGGGCGGAAATTTAAAAAAAAAATCATCGAAAGTATATAACAATGCATATCTATAGAAAGATGATTTAATTATCGTCGCGATGGTATCTTTTTTCGTTTTGTGAGTCATCATTTCACTCATAATCTAATCCGTGCCTTTAAGAAAAAATAGATTTAGGCAAATGAAGTCCTATGATGAAATCCCTTTGGAGTTTGATTAGACGCATAACCAAGCACTAGACTGCCAGTTAGGGTGAGGAAAAAGATGCATATGCACAGGGGTTGTTAACATGTTGCAGATAGCAACTAGGAAAGTCCCATATTTATTTTATAAATTGAATTTCAACTGACACCGCTAGACAGGGACGTAACCATTAAGGGGCCGGGGGGGGGGGGGCACCCGACCCCCCGAATTTTTTTTTGCGATGTAGGGGTATATAGTTTTCGTGTAGAAAAATGTCGGTATACTCGGTTTCGACCCCCCAAAATTTCGGTATTACCCGAAAAATAGCTTTAGGAAAAAAAAATTTAGATCCCGACCCCCCACTGAAAAACTTCTAGCTTCGCCACTGCCGCTAGTGTCCTTGTTCTTTGTCCCTGAATGTAAAACATATATACACTTCATAATCGATGTTTCTTATGAAATACAGTTACTTGAAAGATCATGTCGTCTATCAGCCCATCAATGGAAGACTTACCAGGAAATGTGATAGCCGATATTCTCTCAAGGCTTCCTGTTAAGACAATCATCCATTGCAAGTGCGTTTGCAAGAATTGGTATGGATATGTTTCAGAATCTTATTTTGTTAATCTGCATCTCTCAAGATCACCTGCAGGCGTCATGATTCATCATAACTGTCAGCCAGAGAGTTTTAGATACAGCCGTGTGGACGAACCAGGCGTGTTGAAGTGGTTGGAGATTGAACGCGAGGGTGATGACACACGTTTACACCATGATCCTGTCATGAGTGTTGATCTCAACCTTGAACCTACTTTTCACAATACTAGTCTACTTCAAGTGGGTTCAGTCAACGGGTTGGTCTGTTTGTGGCAATATTTTAACTATCACGACAACACTTATATATGCAATCCAATCACCATAGAATACATGATCCTTTCAAGGCAACGATACTATAGAGAAGAGCAATATGCAACAATCGTTTATGGTTTTGGAGTCGGGTTACTGACAAAGGAATACAAAGTGATACGGATTTTCCAAACAGATTTACAACCATACCTTACCTCAGTTCGGCCTCGTCTAATAGAAGCTGAATTTTACACCCTTGGCACAGGCCAATGGAGATCTCTTGGTCATGTTCCTTACTGGATTACGGAGTTCCAGAATGGACCTTTTTTGAATGGGTGTGTTCATTGGACTTTTTTTGATGAACCTTCTCCTGAAGGGTTTTATGCTTTTGATTTCAACAAAGAGACCTTTCATTTATTTCCATCACCCCCTTATGAAGAAAGACATGGTAATATTCGTTGGCAAAGTTTGGGAGTCTTAAAAGGTTGCTTATGTCAATGTGATTCATCAGCTGTTAAATTTACGATTTGGGTGATGAAGGAATACGGGATTAAGAAATCTTGGCATAAAGAGGTGGTGATCAAGCAAATTATCAGCCTGGATTGGTTGGTACGTGAACCTGTGACTTTATTGGAGGGTTTAGAAGATGGAACAATTCTGATGTTACTTCGTGATAATTGTTTGTTGGTATATTGTCCTCGGAAGAAAACAATTGGAAAAAGAGAAATGTTTAGAATATTCTTTACTGGAATGGCTTATCGTCCTAGCTTTATCAAACTCCAGACATTCGAATCAGAAAAAGTACATTTCCTCTAAAGGTCAATAATTTCTTTTACCTTGAACTTCCATTGTAGTGTTTGTAATAATTTTCCTTTTAATTCAGTAAGTGACTTTTAATTGTTTGACATATATAAATACCATCCATCACTTCAGGAATATAGTTTACTGTCGTTATGCCTATATCGTGAACATGTTAAATGGCCAAAAACATACTTATAGCATATCAAAGCCCATGATTAGTGAAACTTGAATTTTGGGATATAAAAGATTTGTTGGCGAGCAATGGAACAATTAAGACATACAACAACCACACATTTATGTATGTATGTATGTTTGCATTCAGACTTAAGACACATAAATTTGGTTAATGACATTGTCTCTGTGTAATATATATGTAGGTGCAGCCGTGCAGATGTCCCATTGGAGGTTGGAGCAAATAAACAAAAACCAACCCAAGAGATAGTTCGGTCAATAAAATAGAAAGTAGGTCTATGAATTGCACGTGTTAAGAGACGACATTAATAAAGTGTGCCACAATCCTTCTTCTCTTACAGCGACAAAAGGATTAACATTTATGGTTTGTAGGTTATTGTGTTCTTGTTTTGGTGCAATTTGGGATTTTTCGAAATTGTTATCTATGGTTTGTTGGTCATCTGTTAAACAACTGAAATATCTAAGTGATGATTTTAAAACACAATGATTCAGGTGTTTTTCCTACAAAAACACTAAAGAAACAATAAGCATTAGTATTATTTTGGGTTAATAATATTTTAACCCTTATAGCATAACTTTATTAGTATATGTACATTACCTTTACCATGACTGTGAATTTTGCTGATATCAGCATAATTATCAAATAAGTTCTGATGAAATGGTTACTAACATGTGCACAGAAGAGGATAGAATATAAACTACTTGATCTTTAGTATGTAAAAGATAAGTTCAGAAAAACGAACCCTACCGGGAAATCGAACTTTTTGCGGGTGGCGGGGCATGCTTATCGGGTTAGAAGTGATAATATAAATGGAAATCTTTAGGCAAGTTCATTTCACAGGATGTTTAAAAAAGAATAGGGGGAAGAATAATTTGGTATATTTATATGATAAGATCGTTTATAGCTCGAGGTTGTTTAGACCTCATCTAGGGATTGCACAATAATAATGAATTAACACGATACGCAGCGGAATAAACAAACACATCATTATTATTGCTAACAAGGTTTCTCGTCATCATCTCTATTCTAACAAAACAATAAGCCCCAATGCTACGTGATCAAGTGTAGCACGGTTACACTCTAACAGCGATCTAAGATCGTTGAGGCTTAACACTAATCACCCTAGACGTTTTCCCATAAAACGTCTCTACACTAGTCTAGGCGTTTTTCCAGCCCTAGACTTACACTCACACGTTTTCTGTATATTACATTGTGGAAGACCTCTTAAAACCTATTCCATGTATCTCTTTATATAATAGAGATACTAGGGTTACAAGGAATAAACTAGAATAATAAAAGATATGCTGTAATCTTTTTCTTTCTTTGCAAGTTTCTTCCTTTGTCTCTATAAGTCCTTCATCTTTCATATTTGTCAATATCAACTCAAAGTATAATTCCTAACAATCTTCCCCTAGTTGATATGACAAAACCAAGTGTATGAAAGATGTCGTCTTCCCCTCAAACCATGCATATCATCAAGGATCTTCAAGCTGCAATCATGTAAATCTTCTTCCCCTTTTTGTCATCATCAAATAGGGGACAAATGTATGCAACCTTGATCTTCACAACCACGAATCAATATTACACGTCCAATCCATCTTTCCAATGTTTCTAAGTCGCCCACCATTAAGTTTTCCGCATCTATAGATGTACTTGAAACAATAGAAATCAAAACCATCAGTAGTAATAACAACTAGCAGTAGCAAAAACCTTCACCTCGATGTAGCACATAAATTGTTAAACATTTAAACATTAAGCTTCCCCTGAAACCCATATGTTAACCATTTGTTGAATGTAGGCTCCATGTAATGATTACTGATGAAGAAAACTAAGTATAACCAACTTGATGCTGAAGTAGAACCACCCAAACTTGTGCCTTATATCTTGTACTAAAATTGACTTCGAACGTATACTTCACGTATAGGGAGATCGCAACCTCTTGACAAAAAATCACTGAGCACAATAACGTAACTCCTTCAAGTGTTTTGTCAATTCGTAGTCACCTGAACGAACAAACAAGTTACCTCATGCTGAAAAGGTATGATAAAACACAAACCTGTGAATCTCCACTTCATCGTCAAATAGGTGATAAAAACCTTTCTTCGTAATCAATTAAATCAAATAAGAACGAGCCATAAATCTATTAAGCACCGAAACCAAAAATCATAACTCTTGTGTGTGTGTCTTCCCCTGTGTGTGTATTGGAACCAACCTGTTCCAAATTAAACATATACTTTCCCTCACTGCTCGTAACTCATGCTATATGAAAATAGTTGAACCAAAACATACACGTAGCACCATGTGTCTTCATTAGATCAGGTCCCATAATATAGCTCAACTAATGACTCATCAATTCATGATGATTGTTGAACCAAGTAGTAAGTGGACCATGTAGTAAAGATCATGCACATGGTTGGTTATCATGCAATTCCATATACATGACAAATATGATCACCAATACCAGACTCTAATACTTGAAACTTCGTCCCCTGCTCTATGTATTCAATAGCGACCTGTATTAGCACACATCTAAACACCATAGCAGACTTCTCTCATGCTCTAAATAAGATCTAACCATGCAGCACCTCTTTAGCAAATCAACCGGATAACTTATATGGAGGAGCAGCAGTAGATAAAGATAGCAGTGGAAACTTTCGAAGCAACAGTGGTAAAATTTAACTAGCAGTGGTAACGTGAAACCGAGCAGTGGTAAAATTGTACTACTAGTGGAAACGATCGAGGCATCAGTGGAAATATAGAACGAGCAGTGGAAACTTGGATACAACTGTTAGTCCTTTTCATTCAGTAGTACAAATAACATATGATACGCAAAACTCCAACTTATAATACTGACCCATGTTGAGAATTTAAATCACAAAAACCTTTTGTCGCCACATCAATTTAAGGTTTCTTGTTGACTTCGATCAAAGTGGACCAGGCTCTATCACATCAACGAACAATCCTTGTCTTCCACACCGACCAATTGATGGTAATTAATGAGAGTACGAGGATATTTACATCACACCGACCCATTATAGACCAATAAATAATACAAAGTTATCTATGTGAATCATTAATCAAGAAGTATGAGGTCTGATCACATAATGAACATTCATCAAACTTTCCATCGAACTTTCACCACAGCAGCTTTATCGACAAACACCAGTAACAAAAGAATTAAGGGTTGCAGCAAACCCTAATATACCAGTTACATCATTCACGCCATCAGTAACCTTACTCCCAATAGCATGCGTATCATCAGTAACTTCAGTTTAAACTATGCGTAGCTTTACTTATTTGCATCAGTAATCTTTGTCTCCAAGTGAGAGAGATTTTTCTAGGGTTTCGAATTAGTCTAGGGTTTTCTTTATACCGTATATAGTGAACGTGAATAGTAGCAGCAACCAGGTATGAACAACAAGCTGTATGAAACCCTAAACTGCTTCGACCAAAAGTATGAAACCCTAAACTTCGAATCAATATACCTCTATGCGCAGCAGTTTTCAAGAATTTTTATCTTTTTATTAGAAGCTCAGATCCAAGATCCCTCCGGTAGAACTCTTCTTTGACATGTAGAGAACCTCCAATAAAAATTTCAGCCCGATCCAACGGTTAACGAAGGAGATATCGATGTTTGAAAACTGCTCTGCAGTGAGTTTTGAAGATACGAACCAGTTACGAATTTTCTTCAATTTTCGACAAACCAAACCTTGTTTAATCCCATGATCACGAGCCCCATGGCTCTGATACCAATTGATAAGATCGTTTATAGCTCGAGGTTGTTTAGACCTCATCTAGGGATTGCACAATAATAATGAATTAACACGATACGCAGCGGAATAAACAAACACATCATTATTATTGCTAACAAGGTTTCTCGTCATCATCTCTATTCTAACAAAACAATAAGCCCCAATGCTACGTGATCAAGTGTAGCACGGTTACACTCTAACAGCGATCTAAGATCGTTGAGGCTTAACACTAATCACCCTAGACGTTTTCCCATAAAACGTCTCTACACTAGTTTAGGCGTTTTTCCAGCCCTAGACTTACACTCACACGTTTTCTGTATATTACATTGTGGAAGACCTCTTAAAACCTATTCTCTGTATCTCTTTATATAATAGAGATACTAGGGTTACAAGGAATAAACTAGAATAATAAAAGATATGCTGTAATCTTTTTCTTTCTTTGCAAGTTTCTTCCTTTGTCTCCATAAGTCCTTCATCTTTCATATTTGTCAATATCAACTCAAAGTATAATTCCTAACATTATATAAAGTTGATGATGTTTAGTTATCTTTAAAAAGTTTTAATCGTCTTTATGAACTACATGATTTTCATGTGGCTGTTTAAATACTATTTACGTTTAGGGAATATATTAGCTACAATTTTTTGTAGCTAATTGGCTACAATTTTGTGTTTTAAATGTGGGTCCCTGATTCATTTTGTGAGTCCTGATTTTTTTTTTCTGTGGTCCCTGATTGGTTGCTAGTGTATTTTTATGAAGGATTGTAGTCAATTTGTTACAAAAATTGTAGTCAAGATATCCTTTCGTTTAATATTATACTCAGAAAGACTATTATCATCATGAGTCATGAATCCTTGCAATATACTTGTAGAATTTTGATAAATAGAAATATCTAATGACTTGGGTCTTCTCCTTTAAAAATCAGATTGCTTTTTCACAACCACGATCTAGCAAGTGTCATTTGTAGAGAAAATTTCTAACATATATCGCAAATTTTTTAAAACTCAAAAAGACAAATGTGATCACTCATTTTTTTCATCAAAATAAAAAAAAATTACTTCAATTTTTCATTTTAAAAATTAAATATCCCACAAATCATTAATCGTTAATTAAAATAAATCATACTATGGCGACGAGAATTAAATCATCTTCTATAAAGGAGCACTTGTATATACTTTCGACGAACTTTTTTTTTTAAGTTTTTTTTTGTGGGTGTTGAAGTTACCGTATAAAAAAATCACATATGATTCTTAAAATCATAGTTGATTAGTTATTTTAAAAATCACATGTGATTTGTGAAGTAACACCACAACAAATCACATGTGAATTTTCTGAGCGCAATTTAAAAAAAAAATAAAAAAAAATAAAAATAAAAAAACCTCGAGAGTAAAATTCGTCGAAAGTATATCGAAATGACCGTCTACAGAAAGATAAAAAATTTATCGTCGCGATGGTGTATTTTTCGTAGTTTGACGATTCACCGTTTGCAAAATATAGTATTTTAAAGAAAAAGGTGAAAACTAAGTTTTTTGTTTAATGAAAAAATTGATGGTCATAATTTGTCCATTTAACTTTTAAAAAATTTATGATTTCTATTGATCTAACCTCTCATTCATATGTGTGTTGAACTCTCAAATGACACCGTATATCTTTTCAAAAAAGAAATGGATGTATAATGCGCGTGTCTTGTTAAAAAAAGCGGGGGCATTCCAAGCTTCCATAAGTAAAAAGCCGCACAAAATTCGTAATCGCGATAAGGTGTGTTACAAGTCACGATGTTTCCTTAAAGATGAGATAAATGTAGGGAAAATACTATCGTGAACTAGAAGGTTAGATATGGAATGAAGAGAACATGTAATAAGGGATTGACACTATTTTAATACAATATCTGAATCTCGTTTTAAATACCAATAACCAATTACACACAATTGTCAGAAGGAGCACATTCTAGCCCAAGAAGAGAGCAAAACACAAAGGTGTTTTGGTATGTTCAACCGAGACTCACACTCACCCATGGTAAACAAAGGCCAAAATCATCTTGTCAAAAACAAAAGACCCACTTCTAGTTCTAGGGTAGCAGTTTATGAAAGAGTCCAATCTTCGTCTCTACGAGTTTCTACTACTAACCAGCATTTTGGCTACTAAGTCATATAACCGTTTCCTAGAAAGGCGTATCTAGAAAGCACTTTCTATAGGCATTATCGTTTGAAAAATTCTATTCGACGATTCGTAAGGAGAAGATAAGATGGGCGGAAAGACTTGAATATATCCCCGCGTTCAAAAGAACACGTCACGATCCGCTAATTTGATAACAATTTGGTTGTTTAACATAATATTTTAGCGTTATTTGCAATTAAAAAATAACTGGTGGGTACCAATGGTCGCAACTATTAGCTTAATTTTTGGGCAATTCTCTTTAGATTCCTTCATCATGAGAAGAATAAGCTTAAACTACGCAAGTGTGCATCTTGTACCGACCAAACCATCGTCGATTTCAATTAATCTGTATTAAAAAGGGATAAACAAATGTATTAGAATGTATGAGATTATTAAAGAAAGGATATGATTTGCACACTTTTAATATTAATCTATAGGTAACATTAAAGGTGCTGGCACCCAACTCGTGTTGGGCCAGTTCACTCACATTTGCTAGGTTGTGTATTTGGTTTGTTTGTTTGTTTGTTTTATTGATTTTAAATGTGTGTTGTGTATGAGTGTTGTATTTTAATTGGGTATGATGGGTTTTAAAAGAGAGGCGATTTGCATATTTTCATATTTGATTGGGACACTTCAAGATGTGTATTAAACAGTTATATTGTAAATAAAAAATGCTTTAACTGTTTGTACATTGAGTGTTCCAATCAAATTTATGAGTGTGCCAATCACCACCCGTTTCAAAAAGGGTGTTTTAGCTTGAGTTACGTTGAAGGGGGTATTTTGACGTGTGAGTTAGTTGGTGATATGACACAAAAAATGAGTTTTGACATGTCAGTATGTCACCATATCCGGTGCTTTTATATGCTATAGATAGTTATACTTTATATGCCAATTTTTTTATTTATACCATTAGGCATGCTAATGGGCGTTGCCCACTGACCCCATTTATTTTATATAAAAGTATAAAACCCCACTTTATTTTAATTTATGAATACAAGTTTAAATTAAAAAAAATGGGGGTGACTTTTGTGGTCACCACTAGCTAGTTATGATTGGGTGGAGTTGCGAAGAGAGAAAAATGAGGAGACGAGATTGCTTGGGTGAAGGAGTGGTTAGCATTGGTCTTACTGTGTGTTAATAAAAATGAAAGTGTGCATATATATATATATATATACTTCTTGCCACATCTTATTTTAATTTACTTCTTACTGGATCCCTACTTTATATATAGAGTTAGGATCAAATAAGAAGATTACTTAAAATAAGAAGGAATAAGAAGAACTATAACTACAAATCCGAGATGCACCGACCTAAATTAGATGCATCCCTATAATCTTAGATACATTATAACGCACCATAGTGTGTTTTCAAGCTTTTAATCAGATGCATATACGTATATTAGATGCATTTCATGATTTCTCTTATTTTTTGTTCTTTTGCACGTGCCAAAATCATGAAAATTAATTTGCACCATCTATACATCAAATTAACTTTCGAAACTCAAGATGTTGCATGTATATGAATAGAAATGCATCTAATGCAAGTCGTTGCATCTCAAATGCGTGGTTTTGGTCACTTCTTACTACTTTTTATTTTAATTTACTTCTTATTGGATCCCTACTCTATATATAGAGTTAGGATCAAATAAGAAGATTACTTAAAATAAAAAGGAATAAGAAGAACTATAACTACAAATCCGAGATGCACCTACCTAAATTAGATGCATCCATATAATCTTAGATGGATTATAACGCACCATAGTGTGTTTTTAAGCTTTGATTCAGATGCATATACGTATATTAGATGCATTTCATGATTTCTCTTATTTTTTATTTTTTTACATGTGCCAAAATCATGAAAATCAATTTGCACCATATATACATCAAATTGAAACTCACCTTAGCTATGGCCCAATCATATCATAATAAAATTAACTCAAAGTTAAGACTCAGGTAGTGTATGTGGATGGCCTACCAAGGTATTAGTTGAAACTTATGCAAATATCGAGTATTTTAGAACTTACTAGATGCCAATTGTGCCAAATAAATATTTACTTGGTAATAATAAGAATTTGAGGACCTGTGTTGAAATAACCATTTTGCTCCTATCTAACGATGCCAAAAGTTATTTATAGATATAACTTTTACCATAGAACCTATCAAGCAATCTTAGCTACTCATTTTTTTTTATCAAAATAAAAAAATAAACTTCCACCCTTTTTTAAAACTTAAATATTTTGAAAACCGTAAATCGTCAAGATACAAAAAAAATACCATCGCGACGAGAATTAAATTATCTTTCTATAGACATGCATTGTTATATACTTTCGACGATTTTTTTTTTAATTTCCGCCCAGAAAGAATTATATATGATTCTTTACGAATCATTTATGATTCGTAAAAATCATATATGATTCGTAAAGAATCATATATGATTTGTTTTACGAATCATATATGATTCTTTCTGGGCGGAAATTAAAAAAAATGGTCGAAAGTATATAACAATGCATATCTATAGAAAGATGATTTAATTCTCGTCGCGATGGTATTTTTATTGTAGCTTGAAGATTTACCGTTTAAAAGATATGTTGTTTTGAAAAAAAAGGTAGAAAATATAAATGGATGGCTATGATTGGTTGAAAGTTTCTATGGCATGTCTGGGTTTTTCATGGATCTCAACTCATCTAATGATAAGGTGCAAATCTCCAACTCCAGTAAAGAATATTTGTCAACATTTTTAATTACTTGGAATTCATTTTTAGTGCATGGATCATATGATACTTATATATGTAAACATCTTTGTAAAGACTATAGTATAACATTGAATTACTCTTGAGTTTTCAACTTCTGCCTACATGGTTGAATAGATCATATTGTTATGTTGAGTATATTTCCAAATAATGTACTAAAAAATTCGAATTGAGAAATAGTGGATCAGCGACGTTAGATTGGTTCTACCTTGATTCTATTGGAATAAAGTATTCATGATTTTACTACCTTTATTTCATTATTATGTCGCATGCATGATTTAGTTGTACCCCTCGTTTTAAGACAGACCACACTTTAAGCATTTTAGGTAAGGAATTGTAAGAAGCATAATATTATGACGACATTCTGCAATGACAAACGAAATGAAATATTGATCAATCCGACCGATACCATTGATTAGGTATTCAATACAGAAAACCCACAATACGGCAAGTCGATACAAGCCTTGCCGCACAACTGAAGAGGTCTGAAAGCATGGAAGTTGTTGCAAACGCCGCAGCCAACCACACGTGACAAACCAAACACCACTCATCCACCTTTACGGTCAACATCCCCGAAGCCACCAGGCTAGAAGCCACCCGTTTGGCTCAAGACCAAACAAGCAACCAATAGCCAAAACAGCCCCAGAATGCCCCGAACGATGGGAAAATCAGGAATGTAAACCGCCATCAGGAAGGGTCCATCTGGAAGGGTCCATCAGGAAGGGTCCAGGGGGGTACCGTCGCTTGTAAGAACCATTGCATCATCGCTTGCTTACGTATATCCGCGTAGAAGAAACCAATCCCTCATGTTGCTCGCGCAACAAAGACCGAACAACTCCATAGCTATGCCATAGATCAAAAGCAAGGCTCAATCTACGCATGTACGCAATAGACCTAAAGCAAAGCTTAATCTACGCACGGTAACATCATCGTCAGATCAAGTCACCTAAAGAAACGAGTCCCTTCACCTTAACAACCGCGTACGAGTGAGTCAAACCAGCAAACGCAAGCAACAAATCGTCACGTTTGCAAAGTGATGGATTCAAATCACTAACGAGGCATGAGAGACCGGTCCGGACACGCGCATATCGGTAAGCAATTACAGGATTTCAAATTCCAGTCAGCAACGTTTCCCACAAGCGACGGTACCCATCACGAGCTTGGTAACCAAGCAAGCCCGATTGACAACGATCCAGGAAGATAATCACCGAAACCGTCATCACGGTCTTGAGATTATCAAAAGATAATCTACTCCCGGGTTGGAGGGACGAATACGCGACCAACTCTTGCCGACACTCTACCTCCAATAATGCACGCTAGTGCGTTAGGTGTAAATTATTAGTGTAGTATTAGGTAAGCAATGACGTAGGTTGTAACTAGTACACCTACCTCCTCTTGTATAAATAGAGGTTGAAGGTGTGGATTCTGTGGTTGATTCTGAGTTATCGTTTTGGGTTAAATATTCCACTGTGTTGGCTAGTTTCTCTTCTTCTTGTTTAATGGTGGCTAGTTGTTTTTCTAAAGAGATACGTTGTTCTCTTTTTTGTTGTAATTGGTGTCTAGCTGTTTTCAGTAATCCTTCCATTCTCTGGTGAGGGTATCTGCAAAAGTGTTATTGTCGCTTTTGATGTATTTGATGTATGGATGGAATTGGTGTAACTGCAGTTGCCAACGGATTAGTCGACCTCTACAATAGTCTTCTTGTAATTTGTATCTCCAAAATCCTGTTACATATTTTGAGTCTGTTCTTAACTCAAATCTTGTTTGTAAAAGATCAATTTTCCATTTTTTCAAAGTTTTTAGACACGCGAGTGTCTCTTTTTCATGAGTACTATAATTTTTCTCAGTTTCCGAAAATGTTCCAGAAATATATTTGCATAATTTAGAATTGTATTTTTCTGTTTTCAAAACAGATTCTGACTGTAATTCTGGCTTAGATAGTTTTTGATCAGATTGAGGAATTTGACTTCCATCAATACTTTGTGTTTTTGATAGATTAGATTGAAGGATTTGAATTCCATCAATGTCTAATCCTAGTAATTCTTTCCCATTCTGAATTGCTTTCATACATCCTGCCCATGTGTCGTCGGATGCATCTGTTTCAATAATCAAAAAAATTTTTGTTTCCGGGTTATATAATTCCGGTAAACATTGTACATTAGCTTTAATATTTTGTACAAGTTGGGTGTCGGATGGTGTCCATTCCCAACGGATTTTCTCAGAAATTTTCTTTTGTAAAACTCTTCTTTCTTTTGCTAAATTTTTCAAAAATCCTTGCTCTGCTATATAATTCAAACATCCTAAAAACCTTTGAATTTGTTTTCTATCTCTTAATTTATCTGGAATAAGTTTTAATTTTTCTTGTGTATTGTTTGTTAAAGAAATAATTCCATTTTTTGCAATTTTTAATCCTAAATATTCTACCTTATTTTGAAGTAATTTCGACTTTTTTTGTTATAAAATTAATCCTTTTTCTTTTATTCTTTGTAAAACAATTGATACTGCTTTTATATGATCTTGTTCATTTCCTTTTGTAAAAACAATAATATCGTCAATGTATGCTAGGCAAATATCTTCTAATCCTTGTAAATTATTATCCATAAAACGTTGATAAATTGATTTATTCATAATCACTAGAATAATCACTAGTATCTGTATATGCATATATTTCAATATCTGAATCAATATCTGAATCTTCTATAGGTTCGTATCCAAGACTATATGCTATTTTTAATACTTCTGTTTCTTTCTTTTCTCCTTTTTTAGGGCATTTATTGGCATAATGACCTTCTTCGTGACATAACCAACATCTGCAATCTTTCTTATTGGATGGACAATATTTTGAATTATCTTGTTTTTTATATTTTTGACGATGTTTCCGATTTCTAAAATAATTTTGTCTTGAATTCTTTTTATAAAAATTTCTATACTTGGGATTATATATCTTTTTCTTCCATACTTTCTTTCGTTTTTTATATAGTTTTTGTGAACATCCATAGTCACCTATTTTGTCGGATTGTTTTTCACAACAAAGTTCAATTCGTGCTTCTTTTTTAGCTACTTCTTGTAAACATTGTTTTCTAACCCATGCTCTTACAGTAGTAATTCGTGCTCCTAGAGTGTCTTCTATTATTTTAGTATTATCCTGTAGTATTGTTGCGTATGAATTTTTTAATTCTGTTGCTATAGATTCAGGGAGTTTATTAAAAAACATTTCTAACGCTGATTGTTGCCTTGTAGTGTCTAACTTATAATATTGATCTGAAAATTCACATATGAATGAATCTAAATAGCACATGTTACATATCTTAAGATTAATTATTCTCCAATATGCATGTTCTCTAAATGCTTCATTTGATTCTTCTTTTCCTAAAATTCTTCCTGTGAATTCTTGTACTATACATGCTACAATGTTTTTAAAAGTTATCATTGCATCAGTTGTTGCTATCCTTGATAATTCTAATTCATTTATGGATTCTAAAAATCTATAAACATTTCCTGATGTCTTGTGTATTATAAAATTGAGTAAATCTCTTGGTTGTAATTCTCGTAATTC
Source organism: Artemisia argyi (assembly GCA_030686995.1). Lineage (NCBI taxonomy): Eukaryota > Viridiplantae > Streptophyta > Magnoliopsida > Asterales > Asteraceae > Artemisia > Artemisia argyi. The sequence continues at coordinate 14,834 of JARVZY010011785.1, forward strand.
TTCAGTTAATTGTATTTGAGTACTTAACCTATTACTCCAATCTTGAATCTTATCATCTATCTCTGTTTCACAGTCGATATTTAAAATTTCGTCATTCATTCTAACTATTGGTATTTTTGGTACGTATTGAGGGGGTATACGTTCCCATTTACCTTTCTTATTTCTAATCATTCCTTGTTGATATAAATACCTTTCTGTAGGTGTTGGAGGTTTATAATCAAATTGTCTTTGAAAATCTTCGTCTATATAAGATTTTTTTCTTTTTTGTGCAAAATTATAATTTGTATAAGAACTTTCTCCTGGATATTTATACTGATTTTCATATGGATTTTCATCTGAACTATAATCTTGAACTATATCTGCATCTTCTTCGTTTACTTCGGATGGTATATCTAATGATGCCATTAGCTTTGTGAGGGTTTCAATTTGTTCTTCAAGATTTTCCATTATGCTATTCGTATTGGTGGTTCAATTTTAAGAGTTGATTTTTTCAATAATATTTCTATTATTTTTGTAACAGTAATATCTTTATCTTGCTCTTGAGTATCAATTATATTTGATAATTGTTCGATCATATTTATTTGACTTTGTTCTAAATTTTCGAATTCTTCTGTCTTTTTGTTTAGTAATATTTGTATAGTATTTATCTTTTCTTGCATCGTTTTAGATAATTCTGGTAGTTGTCTTAATATTAAGAAACTTAATGTTTCAATTATATTATTAAGTGTTGAGTTTAATATATCTACTTTTTCTCCAATAGATTGCTTTGTATCATCATTACTTACTATATTAATACTGTATGATGTTCCTTCTGGCAAGTTTGGTGGTATTTTAAATAAAGTTTGTTTATAGGGTATAAATGGTTCGAATGTTTTAATATTTTTACTACTTTCAATATCTATTTTTTGATCAGAAAGAGTTTCAGAAATATAATTCATTATTATTTTAACAAATTATTGGACTTCTTTTTTCTTTTAGTAATAGTTCTGTTGTATATGTTAACCTTTTTCTTTCATATGCTAATGTTCTAGTCATTACTTTTAGACTTTCGTAAGAATTTCTCAATCTTATTCTAGTTAATAAATGATCTATTGTATGTGATATTTCTTCTATATCTTCTTCTAAATCTCTTAATCTTTTCTGGAATAATATTTTTTGTAATCCTGAATCCATTATGTGTTTAATATTATTTTATATTGTTTATATTCTTAAACTTAATGATCGTATCATTTCTTTCATCTCTTTTATTTCTTCTTGAGTACTGGAAGACTCTCCATTTGTTACTGAAATTGGTTTTTCAATTGTTGGTATCCATACGGATTGTATTTCAGATGTTGAATTTCTTCTTTCAATATATTTATGTTTTGAAAATAAATTTGGTGTTTCAAGTTTTAATACTGGTTCAAAAAGTTTATCTATATGAATTCTGTTATCTGTTTTAAAAGTGATACTGTGATGTGAATTAGTAAGTGCGTAATTTATTTGATATGTTATTGTAAAAGGATGATTTCCTTTATACATAAATGATCCTCTTAATAATTCATATCTTACAGTAATACTTTTATTTATATCTTTATCTTTTAAACTTATTCCTGTTTGTATATTAACATCAAATTTTATTTTTCCTTCGGATAAATTTCCTTTTCCTCTAGCAATAATACTTTCTTCTCTGTTTATTATTCTATCATCTCTTAATTCTAATTCAATAGGTGTATTACAACCCATAAAAGTACTTTTTAATATTACTTGTATAGTTGATATATGAATATATGCTATTTTACATCTATCTTTTTCATTCATTTGTTTTATTCTTTTGTTTATTTGTTGTTTATTAATTATAGGAATAACAATATTTCATTGTGTTTGTTCAATAGGAACTGGTTCTTCTCCAATAATTTTTCCAAAATATATAATATTTTTTCTTGAAAATATTTCTTTAAGTGATCTTGAATAATCAAAATTATGTTTTTCTGATAAAGTATGTTTTGATCTTCTAATAGCTGTTCTATTAATAATAGTATCTAACATAAATCCTGATTCATCTTCTTTTTCTTCAATAATAGATATATCTTCTTTATCTATAGTTGGTAAATCTGACATATTTTAATCTATGTATTCTTTAAAATTCAAAAATTTTAAAAGTTTGAATAATTATACCTTATTGATGGTTGTTTATGATTTAAGAGGTGTGGTTAACCTTCTTAATTATTGTCTTTGACATGATTCGTGCTTGACTTGTTCTTTTTGCATCGTCTTCTTGCTTCTTGCATTCATAATTGATTTCTTGAGTTGTCTTTGAATCGTCTACTTGCTCTGATACCAGAATGAAACGGGCGCGGAATACCTGAATGAAACGGGCGACAGAATGAAACGGGCGCGGAATACCTGAATGAAACGGGCGCGGAATACCTGAAAAATGAAAGTAATTCATTTCGATGAAAACATTAGTTAGTGGCTTGTGGTGGAAAGTTGGATGGACAATAGCTTGCTTTTGCTTTTGAACATGTTTGTTGAATTTGATTTCAATTGAATTGAAATGAACGATGGTTGATAATTGATTTGAATCGTTGGTGGATTTCTTTTAGTGATGGTGGATTGTATGATTGTTTATAATGGGATAGGTGGTCTGCTATTCAGAAACGAATCTTCGTTTCAACAGACAAGTGAGATAGCAATCTCAACTTTAAAACACGATGGTTTTAAAAACTCTTCAGAGAGAATTCATTTAAAAATGCATACTTATTACATGAGGCAAGGCCTCTATTTATAAGAGGAGGTAGGTGTACTAGTTACAACCTACGTCATTGCTTACCTAATATTACACTAATAATTTACACCTAACGCACTAGCGTGCATTATTGTAGGTGGCCGAAAGGCCTTACATTATTAGGCTTACATTATTACTAAAATACAAACTACATCACACCACACTAACGAAAAGGTTGAAAAAGTGAAGATAGTGGATAAGCAGGTGGCGCATTCACATGTCTTCAATAATGCTTGATTTTTTATCTTTCCTTTTTTGTCTGCTTGTGTCTTCGTCTTCATTCCTGAATTTGTGCGTTTGAACAATGATCACACATATGTTTTGATACATAGTATAATCTTTGACATAGTGCAACTTTGAAATCTTCAGGTAGAGCTGAGAGTAGCCCAGTGAATTTTTCAAATGGTTGTTCAAAATCTTTTAGGGTTCTTAATCCTGCGTCGTCAATTACTCCTTTGGAGAAATTTGAGTAGATCAACATGCTTTTGCTGTAATGGTTGAGTTTAATATCTGACTTCTGTTTTGTTCCTGTTCCTAGTCTTGAGGATGCAAAGAATACTCCGGCAAGAGCATCTACCAAATTTTTAGTGGTTGGCGTTGCTGGTGGTAAATTATCTTGCTCCTTCCTGTCTGGGTAACGATTAGGGTCGCTGACTCCCAGTTCTGCTAACATAATTGATGGAACTAACAGCTTGTGATTGTTGCTGTCGAAAATTGGATAACTTGAGTGTATCTTGAAATATGGTCTGCCTCTGGCAAAATGAGTATTGTACACCTTGATTATGCTTTGTATTTCTGTTGGAAATTGCTGAAATTCTCGAATGCTGGTTCCGTCTGTATAAATCGTGTCTACTAATCCATGAACAAAGTATTCATGAATGTCTGTTGGTGCTGCTCCTGGTAGGAATATTACTTTTGGTCCTACTGGTATGTCGCTTGGATAGAATGACTTGGTGGCTTGGACTTCATTATAGTGTATGACACTATCCCAAAGTCTTTGAAACTTCTCGATCGTTGGTTTCTTCATTTCTTCTCTTTCTTGTTTAGTTGGAATTTTTCTGATCAAATCGATTGGATTCATTTTATGTGATCCTTCTCGTAGTCTTTCTTGAAATCCTTGATTTAAAGAGATAAATCTCTTCGATTTATGAACTTCTTCAGTTGTAACTCTCTTGTATGCTTCTTTGAATGCTTGTTGTGCTTCTTCATGTGAAGTGTAACTTTTGTGACTGACACTTTGTCCTATGATGTGTGGACTTGCAAGTGCCCAATCTGTGTAAATGCCTCTGAATGGTCCATTGAAAATAACGTACCATTTCTTTTTTCCAATGCTTGATTTCTGAACTATTTCTTCAACATCTTCTTCAATTTTTATGAATTCTGCTTTGGATGGTGATAAACCTGTTGTTTGGGTTTTTGAAGTGGATGGTTTTGATTTTACTGGAGTAGAGGGTTTTGATGGTGAAGGTGTGGATTCGGGTCACTGTCGCTTTCTCGTTAGGGTACAGCGTCAAGGGTTGAATTTCTATCAAGCTCCACCGGTGCGTGCAAGCCCACACCGATTAAGAGGGCGTATTTGCCTTCGACGTAATGCACGGAGCACACAACGGTGGTCCGATAGGCCGACCGGTACCTGCACATCATTGCCTCCAAATACTCCACCCCTATATATACTTATTGGACAAAAACTTAAGTGACAGGAACAGACATTGATTTTTTGAGGAATCATACTTTTCCTCCAAGTCGCTACGACGGGCCGAGAAACCTTCCCCGAAGGTCTACGACGAGCCAAGGAACCTTGGTCTCTTCGGGGGGATCCTTCGTCGGTCTACGACGTGCCTAGGAACAATCGGCGAAGGTCTACGACGGCCGAGAAACCTTGGTCGAAGGTCTACGACGTCGAGGAACCTTGATCGCTTCGGGACAGGTCTACGTCAGGTCCTGGAATGTTGGTCGCTTCAAGGGCTGCTTCGAAGGAGCCATGGTCGGTCTAAGTCGGGTCGACGAATATTGATCGCTTCCGAGGTCGCTCTAGTAACCTCGTATCGTCTAGGCTCCCCTCCCCTTTCTCGGGCACCAAGGTAAACGAGTCACCAGGCTCACTAGGGTACCCCCTATATGTATTTATTGGACAAAAACTTAAGTGACAGGAACAGACATTGATTTTCTGAGGAATCATACTTTTTCACCCAGGTCGCTACGACGGCCTAGGAACCGTCGGGGAAGGTTTAAGTCGGGCCTAGGAATATTGATCGAAGGTCTACGATGGCCGAGGAACCTTAGTCGCTTCGTAATAGGCCTCGTAGTTCAACGTCGGCCTGGGAATCATCGGCGCAGAATTACGTCGGCCTAGTAAAGTTGGTCTACGACGTCGAGGAACCTTCAAAGTAGCATAACTTTTGACTCAGGCGTCGGATTGAGGTGCTTTTTTTTTAAGTTTCATATTTTTTCGAGATATTTCCGATGGCGTCGATGGATTTACGTGACGATTGTCACTTGAGTGTGACCAATGATATTTTGTGTTCTTAATATCAACGAACCACTTTGAGAATGATAGATATTTTTGCGGCACATAATATTTGAGCTTGGCATGATCGACAAGTCTCGGGTTTTATGTGTATTCGCTGCGTAATAGGCCTCGTCGTTCAACGTCGGTCTGGGAATCGTCGGGGCAGAGTTACGTCGGCCTAGGAAAGTCGGTCTACGATGTCGAGGAACCTTGATCGCTTCGTAATAGGCCTCGTCGTCAACATCGGTCTGGGAATCGTCGGGGCAGAGTTACGTCGGCCTACGAAAGTTGGTCTACGACGTCGAGGAACCTTGGTCGCTTCGTAATAGGCCTCGTCGTCAACGTCGGTCTGGGAATCGTCGGGGCATAGTTACGTCGGCCTAGGAAAGTCGGTCTACGACGTCGAGGAACCTTGGTCGCTTCGTAATAGGCCTCGTCGTTCAACGTCGGTCTCGGAATTGTCGGGGCAGAGTTACGTCGGCCTAGGAAATTCCGTCAACGACGTCGAGGAACCTTGGTCGCTTCGTAATAGGCCTCTTCGTTCAACGTCGGCCTGGGAATCGTCGGGGCAGAGTTACGTCGGCCTAGAAAATTCGGTCAACGACGTCGAGGAACCTTGGTCGCTTCGTAGTAGGCCTCGTCGTTCAACGTCGGCCTGGGAATCGTCGGGGCAGAGTTACGTCGGCCTACGAAAGTCGGTCAACGACGTCGAGGAACCTTGGTCGCTTTGTAATAGGCCTCGTCGTTCAACGTCGGCCTGGGAATCGTCAGGGCAGAGTTTCGTCGGCCTAGGAAATTCGGTCAACGACGTCGAGGAACCTTGGTCGCTTCGTAATAGGCCTCGTCGTTCAATGTCGGTCTGGGAATCATCAGGGCAGAGGGACGTCGGCCTAGGAAAATCGGTCAACGACGTCGAGGAACATTGGTTGCTTCGTAATAGGCCTCGTTGTTCAACGTTGGCCTGGGAATCGTCGGGGCAGTTGGACGTCGGCCTAGGAAAGTCGGTCAACGACGTCGAGGAACCTTGTAAGTAGCATAACTTTTGACTCGGGCGTCGGATTGAGGTGCTTTTTTTTTGAAGTTTCATATTTTTTTCGAGATCTATCCGACGGCGTTGACGGATTTACGTGATGATTGTCAGTTGGGTGTAACCGATGATATTTTGTGTTCACTTTATACCAACGAACCACTTTGAGAATGATAGATATTTTTGCGGCACTTTACACTTGAGCTTGGCAAGTCTCGGGTTTTATGTGCATTCGATGGGGCGAAACTCGGGCTGTTAACCATAACTCTGGGGTTTTGCAACGAGGCTTGCCCGGATCAGTTGTTTCACCAACGTCGGCCGCGTACGGTCGATCCAAAGGAACGACGTTACACACATCGGACGTAATTAGTTCCTTGCATGCCTTGGAATCCTACTATATAAAAGGATAGATTGGGAATACTATGACGGGTGCGATCATACCAGCACTAATGCACCGGATCCCATCAGAACTCCGCAGTTAAGCGTGCTTGGGCGAGAGTAGTACTGGCTTGGGTGACCCGCTGGTAAGTCCTCGTGTTGCACCCCTTTTTTTGAATCCGAACATCACAACTTTTTTTCCTTCTTAGTCGTCTTTGGTGGTTCCGAGGTCGTCAGAATCCTTTTGAGACTACGAATAATGGATGGTAATAAACCACCAACACGTAAGCATCTCTCCAACGGTAATAAACACTTGGTCTTTCCGCCAGACATAGTCGGGTTTTGTCCGGAATAGCCAGGTGTTACCTAGATCTTACTGGGTCTTGTCCAGAATGGCCGGGTCTTACCCCGATCTAAATGGGTCTTGGCCAGAATAGCAGAGTTCTTGCGTAGCTAACCTTTAGGAACAATGTTAGGAAGAAAAATGGATTGCCGCACGTCAAGCAACCACCATCACTTGTAACGATGATGGATAGCCACACGTCACGAAACCACCAACGTTATCGCCCGACGATTTATGAACAAATTTCTCAACACTTGGTAAAATTCTTCTTCTGTTTGTAGGAGGGTAACCTCTTGGCAAAGTGTAAGAAACCAAAATGGAGTGGATGCTTTTGGGGGGGAGGGACGAATCTGAGTGACGCAGGGCTAAATCTCAGTGGATCGTGGCAGCAAGTCCACTCTGCCACTTTGTTGTTCCCGTTTACTAAGTTAATAGTTAACTAATGAGTTAACCTAACCAAGTTCCATGACATATAACTAAAATGAATAAGATTAACAACAAAGATAAAACGTAAAGAAAGAGACACAAGGTTTTTCAACGTTTAATTCTTATTAGAAGTTAATCAAAAGAATTATACGCAAGTGTTTGCGGAATAACACTTGGGATTGAAACGACAAGTATGGTGTGGACTCCTCTCTAAACTCAAACTACGTTGAGTGACAACTATAAGGTCACACTGAGCAATCTCAGGGACTGTGTTGTTCTTTGGAGGAGTAAAAGTGGTTCGTGAATGCTTCGCATTAAATGCACAAACTTGTCAAATTTTACTCCTCACTTATGCTACCTATTTATACACAAGTATATTTCAACATTACTGAAGGAGACAAAAAGAATGACCTACGCTATTGGAGACAAAATACATTACGTATTTTGTCTCTGTTACACTTGACTATAATGAGTAAAGGACAATGTGCCTTTCTAGTGCACAGTGATGACACCACCCTGACTTGATGCCGTTCAGGGAAAGTTTGACTTCAGGTTGATAAGGACACCTGTTGATGCGTTCAAACTTTCCCGCCTTGTCCCGCCCATACTTCAGTCTTCAGGTCTTCAGTCTTAAGTATAATAGTTGTCGAGGAGTCCTGGGGGTTCAGTGAGTTATTGTCATCCTCACTGAACCCATCATCTTCTTTTGGCTTAGACTCCACTCACTGAGTTCCGCCTCACTGAATGGTGAACCTTTCTTCATAGACTCGCTCCAAGCATCCTGAAGATGACTCACTGAGATATTGAACACTCATTGACTTGTTTGTCTTAACGGATATAAGACACTTAGACTATTTTATGTTCAAATCCAAGTTAAAAGGAAGCTTGGGGAATTCAGTGACCCAACAGTCTCCCCCTATTTGGATATACAAATAGCCTAAGTGTCGTGATTCAGTATGAGTAGTCAGGACTTCTTCTCTTACTGAGTGTTGATGTAATTAATCATAGGACACTTGTAACTTAAAAGAAACATCATTGTTCATTAAATAAGTATTACAAATCCTATGACAAATTACAAAAACGAAAAAGATAGTTGATGCAGATTCAGATGTTCAGATGGACACCAAGTCCTTCAAGCTTTGTTCTCTTGGATTGCAGTAGGTGCTTCTCAGGATGTTCCTCAATCTTGGCTTTCAAATCAATGCAAAACCTCATATTCTCAGCACAATTTACTGGAGAAGCCAGCATTAGGTACACAAGCATTGCCTTGATCCCTGCCTTGTCAATATCTGACCATCTTTGGAAAGCAGGGTTTCCATATTCGTCAGTGAAGCACAATCCTCTTTCAGGGACCTCAAATACAACATTGTTCATAAAGGTAATTCCTTCAGGAAGAGACCTGTCACATTCTAATCCTGGGACCTTTATTTCAGGCTCCGTCTCCATTTGCTTTCTCTTTCTCTTGGGGACTTTTGGAGTCGGTTGAGTAGTTGAAGGAGGGAGCAGAGACGAAATGCCAAGAGTTTTAGGCATTTCCATCAGTCCTTTGTACCAGTTCTCCAGTGACTTCAGAAGACTTGGAACAACCACATTTGACTTCTTGGTGATGATAGGTAGAAGTTCATCCAACTCAGAGATGCCAAAGTCAGCAAACCTGAATGGGTTATGGGTGTCCATAACTCTTTGGTCCTGCTCCTTGAAGATTGTGATAACAGCAGGCTTGGTATTGCGATGGATCTTGATGTCAGTGATGGTTTCAGGTTTTAACCTTTCTTTCATCACCCATGTGTATCTTGCAATTCCAGACTCCCTGATCTGAGCATCCTTCCTGAGTTTTGCTTCTCTTTTCTTTTTCAGGGTTTCCATCTCTTCATCCTGAGCCTTTTTGAAGACTTCCCCCATTTTCCCACTTTCCAGTGTCTCAGCATTTAACCCTATTTTCTCAGCCTCTTCATGAACAACCTTTATAAGAGCAGGCTTGCTCATCTTTTCTTCAGCAGCTGCCTTTTTCAAAGCTTCATCTTTCTCCATGTACGCCTGAATTTCATCACCAGTGAGGAGATGAATAACCCCATTGATTTCAAATGGAACTCTGACTGGTTCATCAGGGTCCTGTCTGACTAAAGTAGAGGCAGGCTGTACCACTATTCTTGGTTCAGGAGTTGTAATAATGCTTTTGCCTTTATCATGCTGCTGTGATGAGGAGGTTGGTTATTCTTGAGGTTGAATAAATGAGAGGGGAGTAGCTTCAGTGTATTGCTCCCCCTCAGTGTGAGAAGGTCCAGCCTCATGTTGAGCTCCAGTGTGAGAGGCATTAGTGACATTCTCCCCCTCAACTGTTGCCGGAGCTTGAGTGAGGGCAAGAGTTGGAGTGACAGATGCAGAAGTGGTGGAGCCCTTAAAGGCCTGAAAGATCTCAGCCATCATTGTCTTGATTTCTGAGGTGTCCTTTCGGATGGTGGACACTTTGGCGTTCAGTGAGGCCTGAGCAATTTCCATCGCAGATAATCGAGAACCAAATCTCCAGGCAAGGGTTTCTGACTTTTGTGACTGAGCGGCCACTGATTGATCCAAGTTGGCAAGAGATGTTTTGACAGACTCCACTGAGCTATTGAGATCCTGAAGATTGAGGGACTTCATCAGGGTGAGTAACTCAGTGAGATGCACGGAGTTGAGTAGGTAGGTCTCTGCCGCCTGAAGGAGCTTCTTGGTAAGCTCATGATCATCCTTAACCGATTCTTGAATGGATTTGACCCCTATGTTCAGATTGTTAAGTGATTCAATGAATTGGTTGAAGCGAGAGACCATTTGCGTCAGGGAGTAGTTGACAGAGGAATTCTGCTCCCTGACATCTTCATTGAATTCGTCAACGGAACGCTTCAGGTTGAAGTAGTGTACTGCTTGCTCAGTGTGCATGTCAAATACTTCTTCACTGACCCCCCTGAACAAGGCACTGGTAGCCTTCTTGATGAACTTCTTGAAAACCTTCACAGTGAGAGGAGTCTCTTCATCATCTGAGGACTCTGATGGGGAGTGGGTTTCAGCATCATCATGATTGGAAGAATGAGGAGACTGAGGAATTGGTTCAGGGACTGTCTCCTCAATTTCCATATCTTCCCCTGCTTCAAAAATTTCCTCATCACTGTGAAGATCATCATCAGAGAACAAAGCAGCCTGAGCATCGGCCAGGGACTGAATCTGCAAAAGAGGTTTACCGGGCTCCTCTTCAAAAGAAGACTTGCCTTCGTTATGGCCAGGTCCTGACCTCTCAAATCCAACAGACTGGGTTTTATCTGCCTGGTCTTCAAGGCCAGTTCCCAAGTTTTGCGCACCTCCGGGAGTGGTTTTGGGTTCCATATCAGCGGGTGGTATATGTCCCTCTGAGTCTTTGTCCCCCGTGACCCCTTCAAACAATGATGGGTGTTTTTCAGTGCCATCCTTAGAGATTGTGAATGTTGTGTCCCTATCAGTGGGTTGTAGAAGTCCCCCTGAGTCTTTGGGAAGAGTAGTTGTGCCCTTGGACAAAAGCTGTGATTTGCGAATGTCCTCATCAGGCTGGTGAAGGGTGATGCCCCCTTTCCAACAGGCTTGGGCTGGCCTGTCGAAGATTTAGGGGCAATGACTCCCTGATGCTTGGGTTGTGATTGACCCGAGCATTTAGCAGGATGTGAAGAGGTGTGGGTCCCCTTCTCAGTAGGGTAGTGCTGCCCTACCGAGGATTTAGGACCCCTTTCTCCCTGAGACTCTTGTTGTGATTTCCAAGAGCCGTGAGCAGGATGTGGAGGTTTGGTTGATTCCAGCTCCACTGACTTGTTTATGTCAGCAGAGCCTAAGGGAATGGATTTGCCCAGGGACACTGAGTGTGATGTCTTAGTGCCCTCCGTTGGCGTTTGTTTTGGGGTCAAAGATTGGCTGATGATTCTGATGGTGTCAGCAGTCAAGGTCTGTTGTTGCCCCTTGTTGCCAGGCTTGGGGACAGAAGTCTCAGTGACGAGTGATTTAGGTCTAATCACCTTCCTGGACCCCTGTCCCTTCTTAGTCTTCTTCTCCTTAGAGGGAGAAGGAATGGGTGAAACAGTGTTTGCGCCCTGAATTGTTGTCAGCATATAGGTTGTCAGGGCGACTTCTGTAACCTCATTAGGGTCTCTTGAGTAGTTTTCCTTGTGTAAGACGTCAGGGGTGGAACCCAAAACGGAAGGCCTGACATACTCAACGCCCATTAGTTCCTGAAGCGCACAGGAAATGAACCTAGGGTATGACATAAGTTTTTGCCTAGATTTTCGTGTGGTCAATTTGCTGATGAGGTCTTTGAAGATGATCTCTCCAAAATTAATTTTTCTACCCTCCACAAGGCAGAATACCATCATTGCTTGAGTGGTATTCAATTGCTCAGTGGAGGACTTGTTGCCCTCAAGGACCTGAATGATAAAGGTCATTAGGATCCTCCAGGGAGCAGGGAACCAGGTCTTGACAATGGGTGTCCTTTTTAATAGTGCCTCAGGTGACACCTCAGGGTGTAGTTTGTCAAAAGGTGCAAGTTCCAGCAGTAAGGCTGTAACTTCATTAGCCTTGGGTAGAGGCACAAATGCCTTAGTGTAATCAAGGCCAGTGGCCTTGATGAAGGTTTTGTAATCAAGGGACAGGGTTTTAGTCCCATTGAGCACAGTAAACTTGATGATGGCCTCTTTGGTGACATCAGGCTTTTCAACCCTAGATGTGCACCAGAATTCCCTCAGTAGGTCATGATAGATGACCAAGGGTGTTTTGGTGAAGGCAGTGGTGAGGAAGCAGTTTTGAAGAAATTTAACTACCCCTTTATAGGCTGGAAAGCCTTCAGGGTAGGCAAAATTCCCCACCACGTTGTTTTTCGTCATGTCTGTTGGTTTTATGAACATAAATTAATAGTCGTGTGTTAGGATCGAACTCGAGATCACGGGATTGCACACTTTACGTATGAAAAGTAAATGTATAATAATTATATATAATTATTATATTAATTATTAGAACACAAACACGTATTAATCGTTAACGTTTAACGGAAATGGATAACGATTATTAGACGAATGAAAAGGGAAGGACTAGAGATGAAATTTGGAAAAACAAGAAGGACCCGAAAGCCCCTCTTGGAGAGGTGGGCCGATCGGCCTAAAGGGTGCAAACCCTTTGGGTGTCTTTTGCTCCAAGATTTCAAAGCCTATATAAACAACACAAGTTTTCTCATTCTACTCACAACTTGAAAACCTAACTTGTGTGTTTTCTTCTCTTCTCTTCTCTAGCATTTCTACGACAAGCCCACTTAGTGAAAGGTAGTCGAGATTTGTTATTCTAAGCGTGTTGTGCTCGTCTTACTTGCATAACGTTTGCTTGAAGTAGTACGTGTGTACAAGATCGTGAATCAAGCATATTATTGCTTGTTTCTTGGTTTGTTCACATAAACCCTATATTGGGGAATTGGTTCCGGAAGATTGCTTTGATTCTTGTTCGGGCTAGAATCATTAAGGTACGTTTATTATTTATGTTTTGATTAATTAATTACATATTATGGTCTTGTTATAATTGCTTCCGCTATATGCTTACTTGATGTGTTTTGGTTTATTTATGATTGTCATGTTATTATAATTCCAACAGTGGCATCATGAGCCGTTATAATATGTAATTAATTATGGAAACAGCATAAAATTGAATTTTGATTCGTTAATTACATGTTTTTTTTAGGGTTTTCGATTCCTAACCCTAATTTTATTTATTAGGTCGATTGACCTTTTAGGTTTTAGGGTTTTGGTTTTGTTTTAATATGATTAGAAACCCTAGGATGTCATGTAATTGTTTATGCGTTTTAGTAAACGATCTTGGTGCAATGTGTTAATTGTTAAGCATAATCCATGAAAAGTGCATATTTGCATGGATTTAATTGTATGATTATTTAAATTGTTTAAATGATGAACATGTAAATTTATTAATAGATGTCGAATTTGGGAAGACTCCAATATTAAGTAATCAATTATGTGCTATGTGGTATTTGTTTAGTTTTGGCTTACGCAATCGATTTATCGATGTATGTGGCTCTTTTTCCTAGAAGAAGAAAGCCTTAATTGAATAAATACATTATACACCTAGTTTGATTATTAATAGGACTATTGAATAAGATTTGCATGTGGCAACATGTTTTATACATATTTAATTGTTACGTTATGTATATGTTTATTTGGTTATTTTATTTTATTATGTATTACTTGTTTTGTTTATTTAATGTTAGACATGTTTATAAACGAAAAGGGTAATTTTGAATAGAAAAATAATATGGACTAAATAATGGCAAAATTGTTTTGGTATTTAAGAGTTTAAATTTCAAAGGATTGGTTGATTGATGTTTTTGTACGTAATGGTTAAATAGGCTCGACCGAAGTTTACACACTATAAGATGGGTATAAGGATGGCAACACATTAAATTGTGGCCTTAGAGTGACAACATTCATGTCTTAACGCTCGTTTGTGTGTAAATTAGACTTACCGAACAACCATTACATGTACACTGTCATCTTAAGGGTGAATTATCCACAATTCCACTTTTAGTGGACGATAATTGATGGTAATTCTTTAATTGGTGAACCCGATACCTCAATCAAAACTTTGTTATTTTACTCTTAGCAAATTGGTAATAAAATGTTTTGTAAAACCAATGTTATGAAGTTGTATGCATGCTTCTTCATACATAATTTTGATCATATGTCAAAATTTATACCCTTATTAAATTAAGTTAAATGCCATCTAATTAAGAACACTTGAAGTTGTAGTTTACGTCATGTGAGAGCTTGGCTAGATTGCAATGGAGAGGTAAATTTCATAATTTCACTGCTAGCAGATCAACTGATGTAATAGATTTATGAGTTTGCAGTTTTTAAGTTAGACGACTTAAATTGAGTAGGAAGTGAGATCTTGGACTCAAGGCATTAAGATGGGGATGAAAAATGCTTACAATACAAATGTTTTGTGATTGTAAATCCCATAAATCTAGGAATTGCAATATGATATTGGCAATTATTGTTCGACAATTACCTTGTTGAATACTATCATTGCTAGCAGATCAACTGATGTAATGGTACTATGTCAATTAGGATCCTAGCTTTAAGAAAATACTATGGTTTATTTACCAATGGGTATTTTATTTTCTTAAAGATCTAATTATCGAAAATACTGAAATTGAATTTTGTAATTCATTTTAATGTATTAATGCAACGTTCAAACCGTAAACGCAATTTGGGCTTTGGTAAATTGATATAGTTCTGTTTTCAAACAAATGTTTGATTAAGAATAATTTACTTAAAAGACAAAATAAGTCTCCTTTCTATGAAGAAGAGTGAGATGCAATCTTATTCCTTTTCATGAATGAGAAAGGATAATAGGAATATTAGATATGTCTAAATTCTAATATAACTCATAGCAAATTTTTAATAGTTAAGAAAATTGCGAATATTTTCCATAGGGATTTCATCATCCTCATTCGGTGATTAAATTCTTAGTAACAAATATGATATTTGGTTAAACAGGAAATTATGTATGACATTTTATGAGTTATTATATTTAGAAGCTAGACTAATTACCGCAAAATGTTTAAAAACAAACTAGTTGTTTTGACTATTCAAAGGTGCTACATACATTGTAGGATGGTAGACCTATTAAGGAAGAAATTGCATGCCCAATTTTTCAAGTTAATAGCATTTGGTGGATAGTCCATCATTTACAAAGTAAAACACACTCTTTAGTGCATAAGTAATTGTTACGTGTGGACATTTAAAGGTGTAGGAAAGTTAAAAGCACACTATTTTCTTTCATTGGATATGAAACATTTACAATCTTGTCAAATTCAGTGGGAGTATTGTGTACTTATTACTGAATAAGGAATTATTGTAATGATCTTTAATTCAGTGGGAGTTACAAGCTTTGACATCTTGGTAGCTAAAGATAATTACTTTCCAAGTGTAGACACTCATACTTTTAAGGATAGTCTTGTACATTTCCTTACTAGACATTGTCGTTCTACATCTACTTGTTATGCTAAAATCTATGACACAATCATATTGATCACATAAACAAATGCATGACGTGTTGTTTATCAACTATATGAGGTTGTTCCATGCACAAGTGGGAGAAATGTTATCTTTCAATGTGTGCAAGAAACAACTCATAAAGATATGATGGATTCTCTTTACTGCAAGGTAAGAGAATAAAGTTCTAATATGAATTATACTAATCTAATTCAAGAAACACTTGGTGTTACAATTTACGTTATGTGAGAGCTTAGCTAGATTGCAACATCAAGGTGAATTTCATATTTTCATTACTAGCAGATCAACTGATGTAATTGAACTATGAGAATTTACAGTTTCTAAATTAGATACCTATTAGAATATGTGTCAATAAGATATCAAGACTATTTTAATTAGTATATGTATGAATTCATGGAATGACATAAATTATTAAAGTAATCTAATGCTGCTTCAATCTGAATATTTATGTGTTCTTGGAATGACATAAATAAATGAAGAAATAATGTTTTTTTACATTATTGTGAAGTAATAAATTAACTTGAAATTCCCATTGAAACCAAAAGATGGTGTTCATAATTACTTTAGTTAAACATGTTTATGTTTCATTGTAAAGATATAAACATAAAGTCTTTAAATTGTTACAAGACTTATAATAAAGTAAGACGTTATCTTGTTATGTTTTAATTAAGACATAAACATGAAGTCATTAAATTGTTAAATGACTTATAACGTATAGTGGGATTATAACAGTTTATGTTTTCTTGTAAAGACATAGACATGAAGTGACTTTGTAAAAAGTACTTGTGTTATAAAGCATGTAATTGGCTTGAAAAACTATTATACCATTAAAATGAATTAGTTGGTAAATAGACAAGCCAAAAAGGAAATATGGTTATCTTAAATATTGTTAGATTGTCTTACAATATTAATACTAATGAAATACAAAATGTTTATGGTATGTTCAGTTAGGAAAGTCAAACTCTAGTTATATTGTTTGATTAAAGATAACTATGACTTCTTTCTTCCAAAAGTTATCAAGGTTAGAATGTTGAGTATGACTTGGACATATTTAATAAAACTCCAACATAGAAGATTAATAAGACATTATCATATGATGGAATGTGATGAATCACATTAAGTCTTAAATTGAAGTTCTAAATTTGTTTAACTGCTTATGAAGAGGTTATTAACAAAGTTAAGTCAGGAACAGTCAATATGTATTATCCCAAAAGAGAACATTGTATTGTTTCTTTATTTGCTAAGTATTTAAAGATAGTCTTTAAATTGCTAAAAGCAAGTGGGAGTTTTGATCTTTAAAAGATAAAATTACAAGATACATAATCTTCTAAAATACACTAGTAAATATCATGATGAAGTTTGACATTTGAATGTTAAATCTCAAGATGATAATCAAGTTTGACATTTAAATGTTAAATCTCAATATGATGGAATTATCATTCATAGAATAGCAAAATATCTCAGATATTTTATTAATATGTTGAGAGCTATGATTTACAGGATTATGGTAAACCTGATAATCATTATGTTACATTACCAAATATGAAATTGGGTCAAATATACATGATATGAATGATTAAGATGCTGTCCATAAAGATAATCAATTTAGAAATGTGGTTTATCTTAATAGTTAGACTAGAAAATGAAGATGAGTTTCTTAAAACATTAGGTAACCCTTGTGGTTTAAATCTTTGTATAGAAATCATATGGACAAAATTGTGCACGTATTTAATGCATGTTTTATGACAAGATTATTAATCACACTTACGCAATTAACTGTGATTGAATATTCTTTTCCAAATACATTAAATATATATAAAGATTATGATTGTCATATTTATGAAATTGACAATGGAATATCAAAACTCTTTCTTGAGTGATTACTTGAGAGAGGACGATAAGAAATCAAAAGGAGTTTATGAATTCAAATAAATCTTTTGAAGTGTACAAAGTGCAATAATCCATGAATGGATAAATGCATGCATCTAGAAGATTACTCTTATGTTTAATTATTAAATCCATGTTTTGATTTATAATTGGAATAAGATAATTTCTAAGTATTCCTAAAAGCTAGTGGGAGTATTGTGTTTAATTTCTTAAATCATATATGTTGTAGAACATATAAAAGGTAACATTCCATATAAGTTAAAAGTTACGTTTTAGTTTGGAATGAAACTTTAAAGATTTAGGAAATAAGACATACAACCTTGGAATGAATGTTTATTGTTAAAACATGTGCGGTAAATGAATCTAATATAACATGATATATCATTTAGAAAGTCTAAATGGATATGAGTTACATGAATAAAATTTAAGTATGACTAAGAGATTTTTCATGAACATCATGTGTTGTTGTATCATGCTTGATTACAAGATGATTTGGCAATATTAATATCTAATTAAAAGTTATTGGATAACTTGTGTAATATTCTAAAAGAATATGTTTGATTATAGAATCACATCCTAAAATCTGGAACAGCTTCCAAATTCTATAGATGAACAATTATTCAATTGTTGTGAAAATTGTCTTAGCCAACAAACTTGAAAGGTTCAAAGGCATCAAACATTACACAATAGATATTAATGTTTACGGAAGTTTTAAGAGCATGTTGTTGTTTGCATACAATGATGCTTAATGAAATTGAGATGACACTCAATACTAGTTATGGTAAGGATTTCATCTTTAGCTATTACTAGTTATGCTTACTAAAAGCATAGTTGCATTATACATTAAGAGAATAAGAATACTTTAAACTTTAAAATATTTGGAAGTTTAATTATCATAAAATTGGTGGTTAAGGATGTCACACATTTTATGAAATATTATATGGTGTGATCAAAATTGTTGAGTATACACATATAAGAATTTCAATAGTTGAATTCTTGAAATAAGTATTCTTAAAATTCCGATAGATCAAAGTTGGATGATTTATGTCTTGTCAACAAGTATGAATGTCATTACTTGAGACATTATTCATTAACAAGAGTTATCATGCATTGATCTATTTAGTATTTGGATAAGGGATGTTAAACAATTATTATGATAAATTGAAATACATGGTATGTTTAATTTATAATATATTGTATCCTATATTTGTATGTTTAATCCATGAATAAATGTTATTCTAAATTGTCCGTTGTCAGTTAATAATATGGGAATATTATTAAATTAAGTCAAATCTGAAGGTTGGTATAATATACTTAAAGTATATTGATGCGTAGTCATGCCATTTCAGATGATATTCAATGATACCGAATATAGGACTTATCCCAACTACATGATGTTACTTTATGGATTTTGTTATTAAGTAAATCATGAGAAGTTATCCTCAGACTTGAGATGCAAGATAAGTGTCATGAATATAGTACATTTTTGTGGAACAACTTAACGCTATACGTAACTGGTAGTCATAAGGGTTGTTTTCGAAAGTGTTACAAAGTTTATGGGTTTTGCTTGTAGTCAAGATAGAATTTGTTCCTTCAAATTTATTTTGGAGTTTAATACTGTTGGGCCCCTCGTAGGGTTGGTAAGATGTATGTGTGGCCGCACCCAAGATCTTTCCTGAATATGTTCAGAAGATTTGGTAATCTTAATCAATCACAAACAACGAGAAACAGAATGGTTAATTAAGGAATGACTTTTATCCATATCCTTATTAACATGGTATTAGAAACAAAGGGATAATAATAATGAGAAATCATTAAAAGGTTTTCCAGGAGCCTTACTCGAGATCGTACTAGAGGCATCGGCGTGTTGCAAGACGCTAACCGATGTGATTACACTATTAAAATATGTCCAAGTGGGAGCTGTTGGTTTTATGAACATAAATTAATAGTCGTGTGTTAGGATCGAACTCGAGATCACGGGATTGCACACTTTACGTATGAAAAGTAAATGTATAATAATTATATATAATTGTTATATTAATTATTAGAACACAAACACGTATTAATCGTTAACGTTTAACGGAAATGGATAACGATTATTAGACGAATGAAAAGGGAAGGACTAGAGATGAAATTTGGAAAAACAAGAAGGACCCGAAAGCCCCTCTTGGAGAGGTGGGCCGATCGGCCTAAAGGGTGCAAACCCTTTGGGTGTCTTTTGCTCCAAGATTTCAAAGCCTATATAAACAACACAAGTTTTCTCATTCTACTCACAACTTGAAAACCTAACTTGTGTGTTTTCTTCTCTTCTCTTCTCTAGCATTTCTACGACAAGCCCACTTAGTGAAAGGTAGTCGAGATTTGTTATTCTAAGCGTGTTGTGCTCGTCTTACTTGCATAACGTTTGCTTGAAGTAGTACGTGTGTACAAGATCGTGAATCAAGCATATTATTGCTTGTTTCTTGGTTTGTTCACATAAACCCTATATTGGGGAATTGGTTCCGGAAGATTGCTTTGATTCTTGTTCGGGCTAGAATCATTAAGGTACGTTTATTATTTATGTTTTGATTAATTAATTACATATTATGGTCTTGTTATAATTGCTTCCGCTATATGCTTACTTGATGTGTTTTGGTTTATTTATGATTGTCATGTTATTATAATTCCAACAATGTCTACACCCTCAACTTGGAATTCCACGTTGGGGGCATATGTGATAGCTTTGGAAGAAGCCATTTTAGAGTAGAAATGGTCTGGTTTTGAGAGAGAGGTTTTGTTTTAAAGAAGAACACACACAAAAGAGATTTTAGATCTTTAAAATTTTTTGCAAGAGTTTTGGTAGTTTTTGAAAGCGTGTGTGTGTTTTCTTTTGTGGGAGTATATATAGGGAACGGATTAGGGCAAAGCCATTGCGGATATCAAACGTTTTTGGTATTAATTCAAAATTGAATTAGAAAGCATGTTTGACATCCGCATTAAATGGCACGATTCCCACTACTCCGTTTTACTCGCAACATGATTGTTGGAGTGGTGGCGTGGCTCTGCTAAGGACACTTTTGCAGAGTGATATCATCGCACAGTATTTGTGTGGGAAAGAGAGCATTGAATGCTCAGTGGTATTGGTGAGAAATGTGGGGGCCCATGATGTGGATGCCAGTTGTATAAGCAACATATATTCCTATATTTAATAGGATTTGGTTACCTACCTGGGACATTTACTAATTAAGTACTTGGAGTATTTAGTTAGGGTATTAATGTCATATGATATCATGAGCCCCCTGAATGAGATTATCATTCAGTGTTTTGATGATCATTGAAGATGTGATTATCACTGAGACATGGGTTTTAATCATGGACCTAGGAGAATTTACATTTGGTTGGAATAACTTTGATCAGTTGCTTGAGTTAATATCCAACATGCCTAACTCAGCTTTCAGTCTTGTGAAAGTGGGCTCATCCAGGGGTTTGGTGAAGATATCAGCTAGCTGATACTCAATGGGGATGAAATGTAGTTCAATTTCTCCATTCATGATGTGGTCCCTGATGAAATGGTATCTGATGTCAATGTGTTTGGTTCTTTGATGAAGTACTGGGTTGTTTGAGATGGCTATGGCACTTGTGTTATCACAAAAGATGGGTTCCATCTTGTACTGAATGCCATAGTCACTCAGTTGGCTCTTCATCCAGAGTACATTTGCACAGCATCCTGCTGCAGCCATATATTCAGCTTCAGCTGAGGACATGGCCACTGATTGTTGTTTCTTTGTACTCCAACACACAAGTTTACCACCAAGAAATTGACATGATCCTGAGGTACTTTTTCTGTCCATATTACATCCTGCATAGTCAGAGTCAGTGTACCCTTTGTGATCAAATCCTGAACATTTTGGGTAATACAAACCTAGGTTTGGTGTACCCTTCAGGTACATGAAGATTCTCTTGACAGCAGTGAGATGGGACTCTTTAGGATCAGCCTGATATCTGGCACACAGACAAACTGAGAATTGGATATCAGGCATGGATGCAAGTAAGTACATCAGGGACCCTATCATTCCCCTGTATTGTGTTTGGTTCACTGACTTGCCAGTGAGATAAGGGCCAAGGTTGTTTAGAGGAACCATTGGAGTCTTCACTGAAGAGCAGTCAGTGAGCTCAAACTTATTCAGTAGGTTCCTCAGGTATTTTTCTTGACAAATGGATGTCCCTCTGTCAGTTTGTTTGATTTGCAGTCCAAGGAAGTAAGTGAGTTCACCCATCATGTTCATCTCAAACTTTGTGGTCATCAGTTTTTCAAACTATTTGCATAGTTTGTAACTTGTTTAGCCAAAGATGATGTCATCAACATACACTTGAACCAGGATGACATCACTTTTTGTTCTGTAGATGAACAGTGTGTTGTCAATCTTTCCTCTGACAAACTTATTTTGGATCAGGAAGGCTGAAAGTGTTTCATACCATGCCCTGGGTGCTTGTTTCAGTCCATAAAGGGCCTTGTTAAGCTTGTAGACATGGTGAGGAAATTCACTACTTTCAAAGCCAGGAGGTTGTTGCACATAAACATCTTCTTTAATGTTACCATTCAGGAATGCACTTTTGACATCCATTTGGTAAACTTTAAAGTTCATGTAAGTTGCATAGGCTAAGAAGATCCTGATGGCTTCCATTCTAGCAACAGGTGCAAAGGTTTCCTCATAGTCTATACCTTCCTGTTGGTTATATCCTTTGGCAACTAGTCTTGCTTTGTTTTTTATGACAGTGCCATTCTCATCGGTCTTGTTTTTGAAAACCCACTTCATGCCAATGACAAGAACACCATTAGGGCATTCAACAAGAGTCATGACATCATTTTTGTCAAACTGTTCCAGTTCATCTCTCATGGCCTGAACCCAACTCTCAAATGTCAGGGCTTCTTTGATATTCTTAGGCTCAATTTCTGAGAGATAGTCAGCTGATACGTGGGAATCGCACCAGGCTTTACCTCTCAAGGGATCTTGAGAAGCTTACAACCCCCACCAGGCAGTGTACCTGATCGTTGTAGTATAGTATAGTGACAAGTACCGGGGGATTGATCGTTCAGCAAGGAATAGTGTCGCTAGGATTAGAAAACCTAAATACTAGTTCTAAAGATGAAGGATGATTATTTTTTGTATTTTTATATTTTTTTAGAAAGCAAGTAAAATCTCGGGTTTGAAAGATTTGGGCGGAATTAGTTGCTAGTCAACTAACCCAATACTAAAGATGCAATTAAATTAAAATACTAAAAATGAAAATAAACTAAATTATACTAAAGTTGTGAGCAAGAAGTGGAGAAATTGTGTTTACTTAGATTTCCTTACTCCCTAGATATCTTTTACATGTTAATTACTTGTTATAGTTGCGTGGATGACAGATTGTATTCCTTAATACCATTCATGGGGTGGTGCACTTACTTCCCCAATCCTATGAATGCCTACTTCACTCCATGTCGAGCCGATATAAGCCCCATAACATGGGATCATTAGAATTTACTCATGCATTAAATACAACCAAATAAACCTAGTGCACGTCAGTTCATGTTTCCTAAGACGTTCAAGCATGTTACCATTTGGAGATCTGCCAGTTTTCTTAAGCCTAACATCGAATTCATTCACCCAATAAAACTATAAACAAGTAATCAACACATAATTAACATCTAGGTTTCATTAGATCCAAGCAAACACAAGATAAGTTTAGCCTAACATGGTGGAATCAAGACAAGAACAAGATATAGACAACCAACACATAGACATATTGATTGAATTAAAAGAGTACTTATCTCAATTACACTTGAAAGGTATCAAGGGTTGAGAACCCTTGAAAAACCTGTAAAATTCGTCCCCAAATCGTAATTAGGGTTTCTTAAAACTTCCTCCAAAACTCTCCCTCTTAATGTAAAAATTAGAAAACTATATATAGGAAATAGAGTCTGACGGCGTCAAGACCAAATTGGTGACGCCGTCATCTCGCCGCCAAAATCTTCCTCGGACGGCCTTGATCTAGATCTGACGCCGTCAGGTCCTAGGCCGTCACACAATTAACTCTTGACGCCCTACTTGGTGACGCCTTCATGAACTCTCGGATTTTAATTCTTTTCACGTTTGACGCCGTCAGGAAATTACTCTTGACGCCGTCAGGTACTGTTCCCAGCATGGAAAATTGAGACTTTGCCGTTTTCTTCACTTTTATGCTCCAAAAACGTCCAAAATAGCTTCTTTTCCAGAATTCACTCTCCAAGTACCTAAAATCACAAAAGGAACGATTTAGGGCAATATTTGATCAAATAAATTCAATTCCGGGCTTAAATGACCTCCTAAAAGTGGTTCATTTTTCGCCTCATCAAATACCCTTACACTTGAGATTTGCTTGTCCTCAAGCAAATATGCTTTTATTCTAATCAAAAGACAAGTTAGAGGTCATTTAACACTAATATAAAAGTAATTACAACAAATAATCGTTCCACAAAAGACCAAAGACAAGCACGGAGGTCATACACTAGCACCTCACAAATAGTGTTTCGATAATCACATCTCTCGGGTGTAATAAAGTAATATAACAATATGGAAATGGAAGATATCTCTCACTACCTGTCATAGCAAAATAGATTACCATAGGCTTGGGAAAGGATCAAACCTCCACCACATGGCGTAAGCACCTAGGATAAACTATCAAAGAGGTCTTTTAAAGGGTTGTAACGTTAGGTATAGGGATATGAAATACACGGTTTTGTTGGATAAAGGAAGTTTTTATTGGTGGCGAGCTAACAATCATGGTTAATTACATGTACAATAGGCGTTGCTAAGCCAAGACTAGACTCGACTTAAGCTAATAAATGAAAAATAAAAAAAACATAAAATAAACATAGAATGAAACGGGATGGTAGTCCGTATGTTTTTCTCTTTCTTTTTCTATATATATATATATATATATATATATATATATATATATATATATATATATATATATATATATATATATATATATATATATATATATATATATTTTTGTGTGCATACACTCTTACCCTACCATCCAAAATAATACATCATAGGGAATGGACATTCCCCTTACACTTGAATCTTTACATACTTTACAATAAACTAATCTAATGACTCGAATTAAGAAAATCAAAACACTTGGAGCACTTTTAAGATTAACGTATATATGGGGGTAATAATATGATGTTCTTCCCCATTACTCCATAAAATAAGTACTTACCCATGAGTCCCAATCGTCCCAAAACAATATGTACAAAGATATGACTCGACTTAGCAACCATGTAATCAATTAGATATTTAACTTAGGGTTTAACAAATAACAATAATGCACTAAAGATGAGTGCATACACGAAAGGCTAAGGCGATTTGGGTGTACATTTAAGTGGGGTGTAACAAATTCTTCCTTTAAGTAAAATGCTTAAAGTTAGAAACGAAAAGATAGGCTCGGAGGGGTGTACTAGGGGTTTCGTGTACTAAAAATGAGTACAACGCTAAGGGTGTGGGAAAAATTAGTTGACTTAACTAGCCAAGTAATATGACTTAAATGGTCAAGTAATTATGATACGGGTTTAACACAAGGGTGATCCTAATGCCTCTTATCATGTAGTAAATCCTACTACACGAATGTAGTCTCACTAGCGGTCTCGGGATGCATCACTAACGCAAGTTCTAGAATCTAAATGCTACCGGTACACTCATAAGCACTAATAGTAAATGCTTTTCCTGTCAAATCTAAAGGCGAACCTCACATTTTTGGGTGGAAAATTTTTCTGAATATACGGTTATGTGCTAGTCATACAATCTCCTATCCATGAGACGCTTGCTAAGGCTAAAGTTTCACTCCTAAATGTTGTAAAAAATTTTAAATTTGGCGCTAAAATTACACTAACAAGTATTTCTCATAGTTTTATTACACATCTACCATTAAACAAAACAAACTCAAGCGAAAGTGTACATGTAAGGTATCATCATTTTACCCTCCCCTTACACTTAGGATGAACATTGTCCCCAATGTTCAAGTAAAGAATGTAAAAGTGAAATAAGTAAAAAGAATGAAATCAAATACTCCCCTGATTCGCTCGGTATGGATTATAGGTTGGCCAGGTTAGATCTTCCTCCAAGAAAATGAACAATCAAAGCTTCCCTTCCAGAATATAAATCATCTTCTTGTCATAAATAACCTGTAAATCCTGAGAAAATAGACAAAGCAACCTCGCGTAAAATCGGCGGCATCCTATATAAGTTACTAAATCCTAGAAAACAAAGTAAGATATAATGCTTGTGGAATGAAGTTTGCAGATTTCCTGGAGATTATAAAACTTAATAATTCACAAAAACCATAAGACTCCGTTAGAAAAACAGAACTGGTAAAATTTCCAGATTTTCACACGTGACGTCGTCAAGAGTAAATTCTTGACGCCGTCAGGATTGACCTGCAGAAATTCTTATGTTAAGTTTCTGGAAAATTTCTGGAAAAACTTGGTCCTACTTCCTGGAAAATCCTGCAAAACTTCATTATGACTCAATACAAGCATTTGACTCTAATAAATACAAATATACATGTTCATTCAATATTGTGGAGAATCATGATCGGTTTGTTTCTTAAAAACATATTTAGGGTTTCCCCTTACACTTATCTTTTGCATAAATACTTTTAGGTTGGAGTTAAGACTAGGCCAAACAACATAGTAAAGTATTTCCACTTTTTAATTTTGAAACATGATCTACCAACAATAAAAATAGAGCATGCATACGGAAGCAAATAACAATCAAACAAAATAAAAATCACACAAAGCATGGGTTGCACAGATTAACCAACAATAAGATTAAAAATCAATCATGCATAATAACGATTAAGAAAAATAAAAAGTATCCAAAGCCAACAGAGGCTGAATCCTAAACTATTACAAGACCAAATGTTTCAAATCATACAACCCTGAATAAATTGTTCAAAAATCAAGGACATCAAGACAAATCACTGAGGGGGAGGACCATAGCGGTAATCATAGCCAGGGGAGGTGCCCAGTGTACCCATAGGGAGGATAGTCCTGCTCGCGTCCAGGGAATGGGTCAATCTGCAGATGGGGCTCGATGTGATCACGGGTCGAAAGATGCTGCATCTGGCGAACTGTGTGATCATACATCCAATCAAACCTCTGGTCAGTGGGGGTTCTCCATGCATCCACCTGACCCATCCAACTCCCCTGATGTGCATGCCAATCTCCCCGGCCCATGTGCCGGTAGTAGTCAGCTGTCCCCTCCTCATAACCTGCAAACTGATGCTGCTGGGTCACTCCCTCATCATCATCATCATCCTCATCAGCAGGTCCTCCGGCCTCGAACCAGGTGTAGGCCCCATCCATCAGCTGCATCAAGATGCTCATCTGCCTGAGGGATTTAGCCCTCACTACCCTACAGGCCCCGCAGTCGCTTAAATACCCCATGATCGCAGGAGTAAGAAGACCATAGGAGCGAGCCAACCGGGTCACAAACATCCCCCCATACACCTTATCGATATCCCTCTCACCCACACTGGTCTTCAAATAGCTAGCTACCCAAAATGGGATGTTGCAGTAAACATCCGCTGAGAAGATGGTGTAAAGGTAGAATAGATCTGAAGCTGTGACACGGTGAGTGGTGCCATGACGTCCAGACAGGCTGTATGTGATGCATCTGTGGATCAACCTAACAATGGGGTCCCTGATCGATGCAGCCCCAGTAGTCGAGGTGTAAACCCCGTTCCCAATGGTCGGCCAAAAAGTGACGCACCTCGCATCACTCCTCAAAGTTTCCCCATGCAACAACCTCTGCATAAACCCTCCATCAACCTCCTCCCTAGAATACAGACCAATCCTCCAACCAAACTCAGTAACCGAACATGATCGCACTTCCCCTCCTAACCTAAAATAGATAGTGGTGCCCCCCATGTCCGTCCTAGTGATTCATGAAAATCAAGTAATAGTATAGATATATAAGCTCAAGAGATCCGCAAAGAAATACGGATAACCCGAGGTCGTATTCCGTGTGAAGGGTGAATGGAATTCCGAATTTCCGATTCGGAAAACGTGTCGTGAAAAGTGGTACAAAGTGATATATATGAGATTACACTAATGATATAGCAAATAAGGCACAAATAATCACTTAAACACGTATTTCAAATATGGTAACTAAAAACGTCACGTGAATCGAAACCGTACGTTAAAACGTTAATTAAACGTCAACGTACGAAATAAAACGCGAGTTTTAAGCTACACTACTCCTAGGGATTTGGAAATAATTTCTAAAAATCAAAAATGATAAAAGAAAATTTTAAGAAAAAGAAAAATATTTTTTTTGACTTTTTAATAATTTTTTATGAATTAAAAACTAATTATCTAATTTAAAAATTAAAAGAAAATGAAAATAAAATGAGAAAAAAACAAATTTACTTTCTAAAATTCTAAAATAACTAAAAATAATTTTATAATATTTTTTTGGATTTTTCTTGGCTTTTTCTGATTTTTTTTTGTATTTTTTAATAATTAAAAAGTAATTAAAATGATTAAAAATGAAAATTAAATAAGAAAAATAGCAAATCAACTCAGAAAAATCTGAAAATTTCAGGGAAAATCTAAAATTATGTTCTGAATCTAGGAAAAATATCAAAAGTGAAAAATAAGCACTGTAAGTGCTTAATGGCTTAAAAACAGCTTAATTTAGTGCTTATTAATAAGCACAGTTGACCAAAACTTAACCAAACTTTTATCAGATGATTTTAATACGTAAATGAGCTTATAGAGACAACCCAGAAGTAATTTGATACTCAGAAACACAAGTAGTGATGAAATAAGTCCAAATAAGCACTAGATATGGGAAATAAGCAAAAGAGAATAAGCAGAAGCCAAACAACACTTGAAACAGATGCAATACACTATATTAAGCTCAGATCAATCAAAATTTTCAACTTAAGATCACAAAGAAGCTTTTGCAACCCTAATAAGCAAAACAGATATGGCAGAATGGCTCACAAAGATGAGCCTAATAAGCTGTGGAAACAAGCACTGAGATGCAAAATTTTGGAAGCAACTTGTTCACTACCAACCCAAGAACTCAAATACACCTCAAGTTTAGATCTTAGATCAGGTTTGCTTAGCTAGAAATGCCCAAGAACTTGGGCCAGAACCTGTGGTGCAGGGTAAATTTTTGTTCAATAAGCTAACTTCAATGGGCTTTTTAAATAAGCAAATGGTTTTCAAATCCAAAACTTCTTTTTGAAATATGTTAACTGAGTACTCAGCTTTCCAAAACAACAATTTTTGACTATTTCCAAACTATTTTGAAGCCTACACAGACCTCCAAAGTTTTAAACAAAATCTGAGTAATAAGCTTTTTTGACTTTTTGATTAACACAGAATGTTGACCTTTTTGATATTAGATTACTCCTAAATGACTACTAAGAGATTAATAAGCTATTTAGTGATTACTATAAGCTACTATTAACTATTAAGCAACTACCTTAAAGATATTTTTTACCTAAAATCTGCCTATACTAACTGTTATGCTAACTTACTTGGTGATTTGACTTTTTAAGGTAAAAACCTACTACTTTTTGCTTTAACTAACTATAATATAGCCTAAGTAATACATTTGAACCACTTTTAACCTCTGTATCAGTCCTTAACTCAACAAACAATACACAACCAAACACCCCTTAAGGGTTGTCACAAACTCAGAAACCAACTCAGATCCTTCAAAACTCTTTCAAACCAAATCAAAAGCACTTAATATGATCCAAAAACATGATATAAGCCATAAACAAAGATCAATAACATCATTCACCAAGAAATCAAAGATCCACAGATGTAGCTTTTATGAAACAGTATACAAAGCATAACACACCAAATTACTCAAATATGATGAAATAGCAATCAAGAAGCAATGATGAACAAGTTAAAGCAATATTCAATACTAATAAGCTACTATTATCAGATCTATGCTACTGTATCAATAAGCTATAAGATATGAGAAAAATGGAAATGAAACTCACAAGTTCAAAACCCCTCAGCTTGAACAGAGGGGTGTCACTATGCTAGCCTGTCTTTAGACAGGCCAATGGTCTCCTTTTTGGCTGCCTTTAACCACCTCAAAGCTCAGCTTATTGAAATAAGCTGGTCTTTGACTTTTGTTGACTTTTTTAGTAACTTGGATTTTTGGACAGGAAAATAGTATCAATGATCACTACAAGCTATATAAGCTTGAATGAGCTTGAAACAACAATAAAACAACAATGAAAAGGTTTAAAGATGGAAAACAGAACCTATCTTTTTTTTGCTTTTTGTAAGTTTTTAATTTTTTTTTTTTGGTTTTTCTTTTGATAACAAAACAACAATAACAATAATAAGAAATGAAAACAGAAGATCAATGCTGAATAAGTAACAAGAAAAGAACTTGCTTTAAAGAAGTAAGAAAGTAATAAGCAAAACAAGCAATAAGCTAAAAAAGACAATAAGTAAATAAGTAAAGACTGAAATGAAATAAGACAATAAAAGTAACTTTCATTAATATTAAAAAAGGTTTACAAAATGATTTTGGCAGAGTAACAATACATGAAACTCTACACCGATTACATGAATGGAGGGGGGGGTATTTATAAGCTAGCAACTAGGGTTTTGGGATGATTCTAGATGATGCTCAGCTTTCAATCTTGGCCATTGATCCTTGGCTTGGTCACTAAGCTCGAATGTGGTCCTTTGATTCCCTGTATATGGAGCACGATTGCATTTGGCCTCTCTCATTGGTCCACGTATCCCACCTTCTGTCCTTCTTCATCGTGCATAAAGGATTCCCTTGATATCTGATTAGCCCATGTTATTACCCTTTTGAGGTAATTGTAGGTAATTAAGGGTTTTGGGGGTCTAGGGTTCTTGTAACAGTAATTCTGGGAACGGGGGTATAATTTGGGGGGCGGTAAATTCAATTGGTAATTAATATTACTAGTGGGCCGGGTATAGGGAGGTGGATCAGGTAAATATAATATAAGGGAGATGGGCTGGGGTGTAGTAATAAGGTGATGGGCTTTGGGCTTGAAGTGTGGATCCGGTTGTAACTTATATAGGATTAGTAGTAGTATTATCACAAGGACCTATTGTGTAATTCTGAAAACTTTAGGGACCAATTCTGTAATTCATTGAAACTTTCTCCCAAGGGTATAAATTGCCAAATTCTGAATAATGAAGGACCACATATGCCTTTTCTTCGAATTTTGCTTTAAGGACCATATTTGCCAAGTTTTGAAACTGCAGGGACTAAATCTGCCAATCTCTCCAAACTTTATCCAAGGACCAATATTGAAACTTTCTGAATCTCTGAGGACTTCAATGAGCATTGTGAGCTATCTTTGATCATTTTGCTTCCCCGGCTACGGCTTTTGACCTTTTTCCAATCTCGTGCTCGTTTTTGTCGGTTTTGGCTTGTTTTCGTTCAGTTTTCACATATTCGTACCTGCACATACACAAATACAAAAACATGCATTCTCTTGGCATTTTAGGTTAGTATTTGGTATTTTTGGTCTGATTTAAGGTCTAAAAAGATGTGTGAATAAGCACACATCAAAATCCCCCAGACTAAGGTATTGCCGTGTCCTCACGCAATGTCATCACCTCACGCTTAAGAGATAAATAATTTCAAAACCTCTCTTTACTGACGTTGTAAAGTAGCAATGATGTTCAAAAGAGATATTAAAATCATTTATTCTCAAAAACGCTCCGTTTTCCGATTTTCATGAATAACAACTACTACTACTCTTTTTTGTATTTTTCATTTTTATATGTGACGGTTTATTTTGACTTTCATTATCAATTCATATCTGTTGATAATTTTTAGGGTCAACGAGTAGAAACACTTCAAGGAGAAGAGACCATACGGATAAAAATCGTCATCCTTGATTTTTCACAAGCTCCCAAACTAAGCGTAAAATCGAAATCATTGTTTAACTAGAAGTTAGATGCTAACACTGCCCACAAAAGTTACTTGTGTATTACCTCTTGTTCCCAGGTCCTATGTTTTGTATCTCAAGATTTTAATTTGTGAGAAATGAATTGCTTCATATTTTTCTCGTTTTGATATTTGTTAGTCCGATAAGAGCACAAAATTTGAACGTTAAGTAGTTTCCAAACTTTCCCTCAAAAACCTCTGCATACAAAAGTCGGGTCCACATGAAGGTCTCTGATTTAACACGATTTGTAGGGGCTCCCTTTTTATTTACGACCGAGACATACCATGATTGATACCCGAAACGGAAGCTTTTTATTAGGGAAACCCCCGGAGTCGAAGCTTGGCATTTTTGCATAACTATAATCACTTTAATAATATTTGGTCCTTAGTCCTTTATTTCAATTACAACAACGGTTTTGAGCCGCCAAGATGCAAGAGCTTTATTATGACTTTTGGATTTATATCCTTTGCTTTTTATAGCTTTGGATTCCTCTGCCTTTTTATTTGGCTTTGGATTATCATTATTGATATTCATAATCATATGCCAAACTCCAAGTCCTACGGCCTTTACTAAGATCACAACATCGGCTGCGAACCGGCAAGATGCAATAGTCTATTTCACCGTAACACTGGAAGTACCCCTATGTGTACCAAACCCTCATATGCAGAAATTTTGTTGGGAACGAGAAAAAACTAAGTATTGCCCAAACCGTATACACTTAATTAATCCTAGACATCTATTTTTATTGGTGTGCAAGCTTGTGGGAACAAGGAGGCCACAAGTACATCTCGTGGGTTTTTTAAATCCCATGGTTGAGATCCGTGTATAGCACGAAACTTCTAAATAAACTCTATCATTCCTCGATCTCCGCAACTTTAAAATCCCAAGTAATGAGATCCGCGGATGCTTAGCCATAATCTTTTGATTATATTGGTTAAGGGAGACGAGCTAGGGCTCAACACCCCCGGTCAAGTCAAAACATTTATTTCTACTCTCGCCGGTAGGAAAGTCAAAACAAGGTGTCAAATCTTATTATTCATATCATATCATTTCTTTTTTTTTTCTTCATTTTTTTTTTTTTTTTTTTTATTTATTTATTTTATTTTTTTTGCATTATAAAGAGGTGACAAAATTTAAATTTTTTGGTGGAAAACGGAGTTGCGTAAGTTAACAGCTCAGATAAATGTGACAGGTCAAATCGAATCGAAGATTCACCCCCCCCCCCCCAGACTAAAGTGAAACATTGTCCTCAATGTTTTAAGGGTACGGGCAATCCTACGTAAAATCTAAGGCCGTTTATTAAGTATGCCAAGAGATAAACGTTAGTCGATAAGATTTTCGATATGGTGAATTTCCAATAGAGCAGCGAAGGATGAGACTCGAGTGGAGAGAACGACAAACCACGAGCACGAGAGTCTTCAAACTTCGGGGAAATTCCTGAACATTCACAAACAACCACGAAAACACGAGTTTGGAAAGGGTCGCCCCCCTCACGTCACGTTATTCTTAGAAAATAGATAATTAAGAAGATGAAATGGATAAGCATGGGGTGCCTCCCACGAAGCGCTTGTTTTTGATTACCGAGTCACATGAGCTTGACTCGATCCCCGAATTTAATCGTCCTTGGGGAACGTTTGGAGATCCGGGACAACCACGGGTGGTATGTCCCCTCCAAAGTAATGTTTGATACGATGACCATTCACCTTGAAGTTGGGACCGTCATTTTGAGCAAGCTCAATGGTTCCATACGGAAATACTTGAGAAATGGTGAATGGTCCAGACCAACGGGTTTTTAACTTGCCCGAGAAAATCTTTAATCGAGAATTGAAAAGAAGGACCCGATCACCAACATTAAAGACACGATCTTTAATCTTAGCATCATGAATCCTCTTTGTCTTCTCTTTGTAGATCAAAGAATTCTCATAGGCTTGATCACGAAGTTCGACTAATTCATTCAATTGAACTTTACGGTGATCACCCGCGGTTTGTAGGTCAAAATTAGCACGTTTTAAAGCCCAGTAGGCTTTGTGTTCAAGTTCAAGAGGTAGATGGCAGGCCTTTCCGTAAACCAACTTGTATGGAGTACACCCGATAGGTGTTTTGTAAGCTGTACGGAAAGCCCAAAGTGCATCATCAAGCTTGTCAGCCCATGAAGCACGGTTTTCACCTACGGTTCTTTCCAAGATACGTTTCAAGCCACGATTGGAGACCTCAACTTGTCCACTTGTCTGTGGATGATATGCTGTAGAAAGACGATGTGTGACACCATATTTGAGCATAACCTTTGCGAATTGGTCATTACAAAAATAGGTCCCACGATCACTTATAATAGCACGAGGTGCACCAAATCGGGCGAAGAGATTTTTAAGAAATTTCACAACAACTCGGGCGTCATTGGTGGGGAGCGCCTTTGCTTCAACCCATTTAGAGAGATAATCGACGGCCACGAGGATATATTTGTTTCCATGAGAAGACGGGAATGGACCCATGAAATCGATACCCCAGACGTCAAAAATTTCACAGACTTGGATAGCATTTTGAGGCATCTCGTCTTTTTGAGAAATTTTTCCTTGACGCTGGCAAGAATCACATGATTTCACCAATTCATGGGCGTCCCGGTAAATCGTCGGCCAATAGAAGCCGGAATCAAAGACTTTCTTAGCGGTGAAATTGGCACCATGATGTCCCCCGGTGGGTCCATTATGGCATGCCATGCGAATTTCATCGGCTTTCGTGCTGTGAACACACCGCCGGATCACTTGATCCGCACAAATTTTGAACAAGTAGGGGTCGTCCCAGAAATAATGCTTTACGTCTTTAAAGAATTTTTTCTTTTGTTGGAACGACATCCCTTTCCGGATAAAATTCCCCGCATGGTAATTAGCAAAGTCGGCGAACCATGGGGTACTAGAATCATTGTTTGATAAACTCCCAAGTGTCTCGAGAGGAAATGATTCGTTAATTTCCTTTTTCTCGAAGGCACTTTGATGGGGATTTTCTAATCGTGAAAAATGATCGGCAGCAAGGTTCTCAGCTCCTTTTTTGTCTCAAATTTCAATATTGAATTCTTGAAGGAGTAGAACCCACCGCATCAAGCGAGGCTTAGCATCTTTCTTTGCCATGAGGTATTTAAGAGCCGAATGATCCGTATACACTATGCTTTTCTTTAAGAGCAAATAAGATCGAAATTTTTCAAAAGCATAAATGACGGCTAACATCTCTTTTTCAGTAGTCGTATAATGATATTGAGCTTCGGTCATTGTTTTACTAGCATAGTGTATTGGCTGAAAATGCTTTAACTTCCGTTGTCCTATGACTGCACCAATAGCATAATCGCTCGCATCGCACATTAGCTCAAAGGGCAAGTCCCAATCGGGAACAACTAAGATCGGAGCTTCCGTTAACTTCTTTTTGAGAATATTGAATGCTTCGATGCATTCATTTGAGAAGATAAACGGAGCAACTTTTTCAAGCAAGTGGGTCAGGGGCCGGGATATCTTAGAAAAATCTTGAATGAAACGTCGGTAAAAACTGGCATGACCCCGAAAACTTTGAATTCCTTTAACGGTAGTGGGATGAGGTAATTTAGCAATGACATCGACTTTTGCTTTATCGACCTCAATCCCAGATTTTGATATTTTGTGGCCAAGGACTATGCCTTCTTTGACCATGAAGTGGCACTTCTCCCAATTTAGAACCAAGTTGGTGTCTTCACACCGTTTTAACATACTTTCTAAATGGGAGAGGCAAGAAGTGAAAGAATCTCCGTAGACCGAGAAATCATCCATGAAAACTTCCATGGTTTTCTCGATCATGTCCGAGAAAATAGACATCATGCACTTTTGGAACGTGCCTGGAGCATTGCATAAGCCAAAAGGCATACGTCGATAGGCAAACGTTCCATAAGGGCAAGTAAACGTAGTCTTTTCCTGGTCCGGAGGGTCAATCGGTATTTGAAAATAACCGGAAAATCCATCAAGAAAACAATAGAACTCATTTCCCGCTAGGCGTTCTAGCATTTGATCCATAAATGGATGTGGGAAATGGTCCTTACGAGTTGAATCATTTAATTTTCGATAATCGATACAAACTCTCCATCCGGTAACAAGGCGTGTCGGAATCAATTCATTATCTTCATTGGTAACGACGGTCATTCCACCTTTTTTCGGTACGCAGTGGACCGGGCTAACCCAGGAACTATCCGAGATTGGATAAATCATTC
Organism: Artemisia argyi; assembly: GCA_030686995.1. Taxonomy (NCBI): domain Eukaryota; kingdom Viridiplantae; phylum Streptophyta; class Magnoliopsida; order Asterales; family Asteraceae; genus Artemisia; species Artemisia argyi. Next base: position 50,445 of record JARVZY010011785.1, read on the forward strand.
CGGCATCGAGGAGTTTGATAACTTCCTTTTTGATAAC